>CAJNOQ010009519.1:0-10216 GCA_905250885.1 Didymodactylos carnosus
CCTCACCTTCAGGTGAAATATTCGAGTCTCAATATCTCAAGGCAGGAAAATTCATTAGGATCGAATTTTTTCCTACCGTACTACTATGACCATGGGCTACCAGTGTGGCAAATTTCAAGTCAAAATTCGAAAGTCGGATTTTGTTCGAAATCCAAGCTCTATAGACAAAAACTGACTAAAACTTCAATATTTCAGCAACAAAGCACCATGAGGATGAACCAACTTAGGATATTTCACTACTCACTGAGGTCTACAAGATACAAGTAGTCCGAGTTCAAAAGCGGTTTATAACCTCAAGAGGTTCCCTCGTAAGATTCGCCTAGACTAATGTTAGATTCTAGGAATAGACTAAAGAAAAAGCATTTCTCTATGTTTAAACTAGTTAACTCTATTATTAACCTGCAAAATGATCTCAATGTGATATTAAAAACTTGGAGAGAACTCATTCTTTTAAGATCTATATCTTCTCGAGTTATAATAGTCCATAGAAATCAGACTTTTTCTAAGGTATATAACAAGACAATTTACTTTTTGTGGGAATTCTTTTCACGATTTTTGAAATACTAATATAAAAGTCAGTTTTTCTGTCACTCTTAAATCGAGGGCTGGAAGGCTGAAAGAGTAAGAACAAGTGTGAAGACGAGGTCGGATATACAGTTCCTTTTCTGAAATTAAAATTTTCCTCAAGTACAATCTATAATTTGTATAAATCCAACAGATTTAAAAAACGCAGATAACGATTTGAAATAATAAAATAATTGATTTGAAAACAGTCACTTATATATTAATAATTCGGAGTAGGTAAGTGGTTCCAAAATTTATGACCCTAAGAAGTAAATATTTAATTGAGTGAGACATTGAGACCACTTGTAACTACGAGACTTATTTCCAGATTCGTAAAATATCATTAAATTGCTTTTTAAATACCTTAGAGAAAGTCTTAACTTCTATGAACCATCATAATTCGAGAAAACAGGTCTTAATAGAATCGATTCTGTTTAGATTTTTAATATCAGATCGAGGTCATTTCGCAGACTAAAAGCAGAGCTAATCAGCTTAAACATAGAGAAATACTTCCTTTTTAGTCTATTCCATCAAATCTAACATTGACTTGTGCGGATCTTGAACATTGAACTGAATCGGACATTGAACGCTAATATTTACTACGACTGCAAAAATGTTTAAGAAACCGTGTGAACGGTACAATGTAGCTTTTTTATGAAAATGGGTACTTTTAATAGTCAAAATACGCGTATTTTCCTTGGCAGCTAAGTCTGAGAAAGATAAATCGAACAAACGTTTTTCACATGCTTTATTTTGATAGAGCAAAATCAGAAAATATGCACTTGAGTCATTTACATGGTTTTTTCCATTCTTCTTTTACTATGTAAGACAAAAGAAGAGCATGCGCGTAGTCCACACGGTTTCTTAAACAAACAAAGTCTTTTAGAAAATTTTTAAGACTTTGCTTTTTGATCCATTTTTATTCCCTGATTCTGAATATGTTATTAATTTTGATTGAAAACATAAAGAAAATGAGAAAATCTTAAAAAATCTGCAGAAATGGGGATGCTCTGAACAGGGTTCGTAGTAAACAGACGAAAACGTGGGTCAACTTTTATTCGTAAAATTTTAAATCCACCGTTTTCTTATGCAGTTTCTGATGCTCTTTTCAGTGATATGTCTAAAAAAAATTTCACTCATTCATTACTGAGATAGAGAGTTTACATGTTGATCATGTCAACTTTATCTTAAAATCGGTCTTTTTTGACCAAAATGTTCGCTTTCTTCTCTGCTTTCCGTTGGCATAGTTTTCAAAGCTTTGAACTACCTTGATGGGTCAAAAAATCAATTACATAGTCGTACGGGAAATTTTTGCAGCTGTAGTATCTATGTACAAATATTGATGATAAACCAACAAGGTAACAGACATATTTGACATCCAAAATTATCACAGTTATACACACTTACAGTGCAGAATATCCTGTGAGGCGTAAAGTATTGATACTTACTACTGAGTTACATAAAGTAAGTCGAAGTTTACATGAATTCGCTACATAGTTACAGTATATAATTCGCCTTTTTTTCTGATACTAACTTCTAAATTCACATTTTTACTATCAGAAAATTAACAAAATCCTTTGTGTTCTAATTCGGAGTACGAGAAGATGGGAGAAGAGGCAAAACAAAATACTTTTTCGGATGATTAAATTAGTTAAAATAGTAAAATCAATATGTACTTAATATGAAACTAAGCCTCATTTTAAAAAGTAGCGGATAAGTATGTTTTGAGTAGCTTTCACTAGGAAGAAACAGAGAGATGAAGACGCGTCGATTTGTATATTGTAGAATTTTCTAATACGTTTTCTAAGGTTCTTCTTTATCAATTTTCTAGAATGAGTGATGTAAGAATAATTGGAAAATACAGAAGTGATTTTTTTAGAAGAGGTGCTAGAAAAATAGACTTAAAGGTTCAAGTAGAATATCTATAGCTCCTGAGCGATAAAACCTAGAAGTTTAAACATTACGTAATTTTCTAGATCATCGATTGCCCGCTCGAATGCACACGGAAGATTTGATAATTAAAAATTTACTGTAAGCACCTTACGAATAACGTTACTTTTCAAAAAGATCGTTTCAAAATCTTTAAAAACCTAGGCCTATAATAAATGATTCGATGCGTCTTCCTCTACTCTTTCCGACGTGTTGAAAATCACAGTTCTCCTTCTTTTTTCTCTCAAAAATCATTAGCAAAATACTCACGCATGTTATTTTTTGAAAAAGGCGTTACAGTTTAATTCCACTAAAAGAACAAATTTCAATATGAAACAGGCACATGAGAATACTCTACAATTCATTCTGTTTTTCTTGTGTTTCTAACATATCATCAATGATTTTCTATCAAGAAATAAGTAGAACATGACTACATGTTTATTCATTAACAACTGAATATTATATTTTGTGTGCAACTCACTTGTGATCGATATAAGGGTTGAAAAGAAGAAATACGTACAATATTGAGTTGAATAATACAAATCTAAAAAAGACACAATTGTACTTTCGCCATTCACACTACAAGCACACACACTCTCTCTCTCTCAAAGACTAGAAAGGAATGCATATATATACATATGTGATAATGGGTATTTTCCCAGTATAACAATGAAAGGCAAAATGAAAATTGAATAACAGTGATGCAACATGGACTAAGGTCAAAGACGAGAAACTAAAGAAGAATAACTATGCTTTGTATGTATATATTTTGTGAGAGTGAGACTCTATATCATGACACAATGAAAAACATGGTCTCAACTGGGACTCGAACACAGGACCTTGGTTCATCGTACCAAAGCTCTAACCACTGAACTATGGAGACCCAGCATTAACCATGTTATTCATCTTTTTTGTGCGTTATGACTATCGATATGGTATGAAATTGTTGATTTTTAAATGACCAGTGGTTCTACGGATAGTTTAGCCTAATGTTAATTGTACTTTCATCATTCACACCACAAGCACACACTTCACTCTCTTCCAAAAACTAAAAAGGAATGCATATATATATATATATATATGTGATAATGGGTATTTTCCCAGTATAACAATGAAAGGCAAAATGAAAATTGTTGGATAACAGTGATGCAATATGGACTAAGGTCAAAAATAGAAACGACGAGAAACTAAAGAATAACTATGCTTTGTATGTATGTGTGTGACGGAAAAAACAGACTAACTAAAAAGGAGAGAATAAAGCCTTGTCAAGGTTATAGAATAACCTGGACATAACAATATATGTGGTAATGGGTATTTTCCAAGTTTAACAAAAAAAGAAAAATGAAATTGAATAATGATGATGCAACATGGACTAAGATCAAGATAGAAACGAAATGAACTAAAGAAGAATAACTATCCTTTGTATATGAGTGAATCGTATATTAATTGTACAATTGGTTGTGTAGTACCGTTTCTGTCATAAATCCGTAGTGGTTTGTCGGATTCCTAAAATTTTTTTCATTTTACTCATCTCATCACCTCTCACTATCGATAAAATTTTGAGTATTCAATGTTTTCAGGTGAGTGAGATACACGCATGAAAAAGCAGAAAAACGCGTTTTTATCTTGACTGTCATGACTAAAAACGCGATTTTCACATCAAAGACAGATGATAAAGAAAAAGCAAACTAGTGGATTGTGTAGAGTGCAAAATTCTCTATCCATCCATATCATTTACGATTTCGCTTCAGCACTTTGGCACAGACTTTTTTGGAGAATTAAGTTTTCCGTACAAATTGTAGGGAGACAACAAAATCGGTCTGACGGATTTAGGCCGCACTTAAGCGTAAAATTGATGCCACCATGAGATAGAGCATCAAAAACACTCCGGAAAACACGAAAGTGTTTTGCTAAACGCCTGTTAAGTGGTCCAAAAATGGCTAAGTTTAGGTTTTTGTAGGGAGAGATTTTGAAACTTGCGTTGCCCATAAGTCAATGAGATTGTATCTAAATTGTTTCAAACTTTCAGAACCTGAAGCAGGTAGGAAGTTGTACGAGTGGTAAAAATTTCAGCACTTAAAGTTGATGTCTTCCTAGTAAACTTCGCGTTATGCCGCAAAATGTAGGAAGAGATTCGTTGCGAACTTTTTTCCTATTCATAGCTGTGCAGAACTGAGAAGAGTAAACTTTAATGGGTTTTCGAACACGCTCTTTCTAGTAGAACAAACAGAACTACGTAAAACAAAAGCTTGGAAGTATTTACCAATAAGCCGGAAAAATCGCAAAGATTCTCTGAAAGCGTTTTTTGACAAGAATAATTCCAACGGGTACATCACCTGCAGGTAATTTTTCCAGCTCAATTGCTCCTGCATAAATCGTAGGTCTCTATCTTGTTTCTATTAGAAGTTATTTTGAAAATATCACGGGTCATCGTTAATTTAATACATTAGGAAATCGCACCTCTATTATCTCAGCCGGTAGACCTTTGCTAGTTTGGAAATTTTTACCTGGTACTCAGAAAATTATGAGGAATAGTCTGGTCGACTCAGATTTTTGATAAAGTTACTTACATTTTTTTCCCATAAATTGTACAACTAAAATACGATTCACTCATATGTGTATGATAGAAAGAAAACAAACTGAAAAGAACGACTAGAGCCTTATGTCAAGGTTACAGAATAACCTGGACATAACAGACTTCAACCAAAGACATTAAGAAGTTGACTTTTCTGAGAATAAACGATTTTATTCTTTTGATGTGAATAATAGTCCATTAATAGACTTTCCTTTATGCAACGTTTATTCGTATTTGACTCAATTGCGAGTATAGTGTAGTTCCAGTCATTTTCATGATCATATTCTAAGCAGTGTTCAGCTATACGTGATTTCCCAATTCCTTTCAGTGCATTCATATGTTCTTTCTTACGCACTTACGCTCCTCTTGCTGTCTCTTGCTGAAAAATCTATTTCACTTCTCTCTGTTATTTTAACTTAGCTATATACGTCATTGCAACTTTATTTTATTTTAATATTATATTCACTCTCTATCATACATATACAAACGCATGTTTATTGTATATACGTGCACGTAATCATTCAAGTTCAGCCACCAGTGAATCAAGAGTCCAGTCTTTATGGTGTGCGGAAAGTTTTCGGAGTTTTCACACTTTTATTTTGACAGTTTATAAAATTATAACAATAATATATTATTCATCAAAGTATAAACCATTATGTTCTACGGACTTAATCCATCGTTTTGCAAGCAATTCGATTCCTCTGCGGTACCAGTCTCGGTCCTTGGAGGCGAAAAATTCTCAGCACCCGTTTTCGACTTCGTCAAAATTGGTGAAGCGCCTTCCACGTAGAAAGTGAGCCATCGAGCGGAACAAGTGGTAATCAGATGGCGCAAGGTTTGGACTGTACGCTGGGTGAGGGAGAAGCTCCTACTGCAGTTCTTCTCTTTTTCTCGCGTCCTAGCCGCAACGTGTGTTCTGGCGTTATCTTCCTACGATTGACCAATGCTGGGTAGCGTCGCGGAGAACAGCATGCACGCGCTCGAGTTGTTGAGAATAGAGGTTGGCGTTAATGGAGTGTCCATCAGGAACCAGCTCAAAGTGGATTACACCCTCAAAATTCCACCAAACACTTAACATGACCTTGTTTTTGAAACAACCTCTTATCGGGAATGGAAGTGCCGCCTCACCTAGATTGATCCATTGGTTTTGTTTGTTTGGATTGTTGAAATGAATTCACTTTTCATCGCAGGTAACAGTTCGATTGATCAAACGTTCGTCCCAAGGGTTCGCGAGCAATTCTTTTCAGACGTTAACGCGATGCTGAGCTTGTTCTGGTGTCAATTCGTGCGGTACATTTCGACAGCTTCTGCTGATCTTGCCCAGACGATGAAGATGTTCATATATTGTGGACTTTGATGTTCCGAACTCGGCCGACAATTTACGCGTACTTGTGGCTGGATCGGCTTCGACGGCTTGGCGCAGCGCCTCTGGATCAACCGAGAATGGTCGCCAGGAGCGGGGCTGGTCTTCGAGGTCCGTGTCGCCGTTCTTGAATTTTCTGAACCAGTCAAATGCAGTGCTCTTCTTCACAGCACCCTCGCCCTTCGCTGCACAGATGTTTCGAATTACTTCGGCCGCTGTCAAAATAAAAGTGTGAAAACTCCGGAAACTTTCCGAACATCATAAAGACTGGACTTTTGATTCACTGGTGGCTGAACTTGAATGATTACGTGCACGTATACAAATTACTCATTGAAAAATAGTTTTTTCATACGATTTCTATTTCAGATATAAAGCGAATAATTCTCATATCGATAATACATTAACTGCATTGCGTATGAATGAATCAACGTACGCACCACTACAAGAAGTCACAGTTGATTGTGATATATCAAATGCTACAAATAATGCATCCAACACGCGTAAACAATTAAATGATATAACAAATAGAGAACATCTACTATATGACCAACAATCAATGAAAGGTATCAATGGATTAATTCGCTTCGATAAAATTTCGATTTGTGACAAAACTAAGACAATAGTGAATGAAAAAATGGGATTGATCATGACGAAGGTGGAATTGATGAAGATGGAGCATTGTATTATTATACCAATTATACTTGTAGTAAGAAAAATCGAACATTTGTCAACAAAGAAACACCAAAATATGAAAAAGACTTGGTTTTGAAAGCCATGGAAGTAGTTCCTCGACTTATTGCCAACATACACGTATTGGATTATGCCGTCATGATTGCCCATGATTTGAGAGGACAATATTCATTTGACGATGGACATACGAATGACTTAGATCCGAAATTTATCTCGATTATTGATGAAGCACTAGAACGACTCATTTTTTCAAAAACACCCGTTACAACCATCGATAATGTTCCACGTCGAGTCGTCTACATCGAACGTGAAGCATGTGTCAAAGACGTCGAATTTCATCGGTATCTACACGAGATATCCATAGCTTTTTTTGATGTTACCAAACCGAATCTGAACAAGGTCATCGAGGCAATTCTTGACGTACTTGGATCATATAAAAGATCAATCGAATCAATACCAAAAACACCGGAATGTAAATTTGTTAAGTATGTATTAACAGAGTTTCCGCACAATTTTGTGAAATGCAGTTGGTTAGACAAACTACCAGGAAATAACGGTACTGCTGCATGTGCCGGAGACAACGTTCCAGTACGAAAACATACGAATAAAGATGGAATTTTGAAACGACTAGTGGAAGAAAGATTATTGATATATGCTGCTCATATCGTTGATTATTCTCAGCAACCACATGCCTATTATCGTCTTCTGCCATGCATAGATGAAACAGGACAAACAGAATTTTGCGATGCGTTGTCTAAGTATGATATTAGTTTGAATGATGTGATTGCGTGCCATCACAAATCATCGATACCATCAACAAACAAACCAACAATGGATATGTTTCGATTTTATCAAGGCAAAATGGAGTACAAGAACGAATGCCAAAAGTATTTTCCGGAGCATGAATTCATCGAAGATCTTTATCCGTGTGTAACAGAAATGAAATCGGTGCAACAACACCAGCTACCGAGCCAAACATCTTGTCAACCGTTGGTGGTAGCAACAGTCGAAGGATCGTGGCAAGTGGATGACAGATTGAATTCAATTAGCCGATTTAGTGTATCTGAAGAATTTCAGTTCGATTCTGATCACCACTCACGATCAAGATTGTACAAATTTCGTTTGAACAGCGATATAAAATTTGTTGATCAGGTGTTGGCAGTCTTACGATTAATGGTTACTGAGTCAGTGTTCGACGATGTTGTCCAAAAATTAATCGAATTTCGTAAGTCACAAGGTAAGTCGATCTTTTTCTAATTAGCATGAATTTTACTGTTCTATGTGTACAGATATTGAGGACGAAATTGAAATTCCATTGAATTATGAGTCCATACCATCAACCATAGCACAATCAGCCGATGAGGGTAAGCATCTTCTACTTTTTATCTCTGGTTTATTCCTTATTGTCTTTTATTCTTTCTGTCTAGAATTAGAAAAAATAAGACAGTTGACTGTAGCTAGTAAAGAGACTGGAGATACTGATCAACCAAGAAGCGCTGATAGTGGACCGAGATTTGCGCATTTCAATCTATGGGATGATATACCTATGAACCTACCAGTTCAGAACGGCCGTAACTCATCTCGTATGTCAGGTAAAACGTGCATCTATAATACCTGCCAGAATTAATGAAATTAATCAATAAATAATGTTTAGCAGAACTCAATTAAAAGGAAAAGAAGTCACCAATGGCAACAACAAACGAAAGTGAAAAAAATAAAGAAAATACTTCCCCAACAACAGCCTCTTCAATCACTTTAGTCAACGGTAATGATACTGAACGTTGCGCAACATTAAGAGACAAAGAAGCTCTATAATCCCTTTATTATACATGCTATCTCTTTTTAGTTGACGATAAACCACAAACAAGAAAACAAAATAAACAAGTGGAAGAAAAATCGATTTTGAATGTGGTGACAAACGATGTCATTTCGGCGCTGAAACGTCCTAACGGTGCAAAGGATACGAAAGCAAAAAGTCTATTATTAATCGTCTGTTTCGTTTTAGTCCTACAAACTCCTCCAGCTGCAAAAGGTTGCAGTGGCAACCACTGCCAAAAATGATTTCTTGTTTGATGTTCAACTTAGATTATTTTATTCTCACCTGTTGTATAATACCAACCAGCAATTCCAATACAAGGTATTTTTGATGGTCTTTTTGTGTTCTTGTAACGTGATTCATCAATGGCATCACCAACAGCTTTCATAACACCGGAATTTGTACCACCAGGGAATATCCCTGCACCTGAACGCAAACGTCAGTTAGGAGTTCTTTAGAAACTGGAAAAGAAAACAATAGCTGTAGTCAATGCAGCGGGTATCAATCCATTTTGCAATGCATTTCTTATCTCGAATGTTGTTATTATAAAAAATCTAGCTCCACCTGTCACCGAAATTATCAGTTCTGGTATTGGTAATTTCCATGCTTCTCTCATAAAATTAACTATTTGCTTTGCAGTTTCTGGTGGCGGTGTCGTATAAGACTACTTTAAATCACTAATTGCTCAATTGTTGGTACTGCTGTTGTTGTTGTTCTTGAATTTGATCTAGAAATTGTGGCTGATGGAGTTCTTTCTGGTGCAGTTGTTGAATTTTTATCATTAGGAGTAAATGGATATCGAACATACTAAGATGGAAAAAGACTCAACCTGAGACATACTTCTGGCAGCTCCTCTAGGGACTGATCTGTTACTAAGACTGATAATACGTTAATAAATTTCACTGCAGAATCAAAAGAGTTTAGAGAGTCCACCTTCATCCTTTGCATTAACTTGAACTAAACAACGACGATGCTACAGTACTCCGCAAAAGTAGCGGCTCTCCTGTAAAATGCTAATAACTCCTGATCCAAGAGAGATAAAAATCTTTTCTTTTTACCGAAATGTAGTCCTGATTCTCCTCTATCTATGATATGAATTTAGAGTGGTAGCTGTCAATGGTTACTGAAAGACAGCTAGTTTACGACCGAGGCCTCTGGAAATGAGGTTCTTTCAAAGAAAAATTCATATCTCATTCTAGGAACATTAGTTCGACTTCAAACTCACAGAAAATACTCTTCGACAACTGTAGACTATCCACTCAAAGTATCAAGGCTAACT
>CAJNOQ010009520.1:0-10215 GCA_905250885.1 Didymodactylos carnosus
AAGGGAAAGACTATCGTGAAGTTCTATCAATGTTTTTTAGTAGTATGTGCAAAGACGAGATTATTAGCCACAGAAAAATCACAAACACAAACATTGACGATTAAATCGAATATTGTTATAGGCTTTTTGTACAGTTTTCTCCTTTAGTATTCAAGATCAGATATATTTTTTGATACCCTTCGGTGATAAACTTTTTTTTATAGTTTTACTAAATATGACCGTAAAAGAAGATCAGATAAAGATGAAAAATAAAGATTAACTCAATTTTGGACCCAGGAATTTCCCCTAAGACCCTCTGGAGACCTTTTAGAACTTTAAAAGTGTTTTCATCGAATTCGGCATTGATTTTAACCTATTCTATATCGTTTTTTAGATTTTTTAAGTCGACACCGAATTTTTTACTGTCAAATGATCTGAAGGATTATGGGACTTAGTAATGCAGCCTCTGTATCTCAACACAGGAAAGGACTTTTTTCAAAAAAAAATCTCGTGTTTGTAGCGCGCGACGAGGCGGTTCTAATGGTATATAAACAAAAATTTTATCTCTCAAACTAAAAAACTAGATAGGTTTGCAAAATCTATATCGATCGGCCGACCGGCGCCCATTGAACAGTTTCGTATTCCACTACATTGCGTGCTAATCATCGCTGACCTGTGTTTCTAGACTCAGTTTGCGATGAGGAATCCGAATATCATGTTCAAAAAATCGAAAAGATAAAATGCAGAAAAGTACAAGCGTTTTTGCGAAAAACTGATGATTTTCGGGGTTTTCGACCTCCTCTCAGTATTTCGCGTTCCACAAAAGGTTTGACGTTTTCGAAGTAAAAAGGTGATATTCGTAATCAGCGCAAAATTTGGCGTCGAATAGTGTGCTTTTCAAGGAAAAACAAGGAGTACTGAAATTTTGAATTAGCGGCACCTTACTTCAGATTTAGTGTGTTTCTGATAATTTGTGAGTTTCCATACGCCTCAGATTCATTGAAGTCGCGTATTCGTTCTTGTTACATGAGAGCGACAAAAGTTGGATGTACATGTCACAGAGGAGATTAGTATTCAAGGCAATTTTAAATTTCCGTAGGAGAACTTGAAATTTTAATCTCCGCTAGGTAATCAAAATGGGCGATTCGTGTGTAAGGGAGCTCTTACCAACCCCGTTCTAATAATTCGTTTTCATTTATTTTCTGTCTTTCTACATTATTCGTTAAAAACAAGATTTAGTTTTAGAAAAAAATAGATGTTTAACCCTTGTACTACCAACTAGGGTCTGTTTAGATCCTGTTCTCAGAAAACAAGAATATGAGATGATATTGTTTTTTTGTATGGATCGAAGTATGAAATATATTCTATGAATGCATTCTAATTGTTGTATCTAAAATAGGCTTGGGAGCACAAGGGTTACACAAACATAAAACACAATAGAAACTGATTTTTTTGCTGTCAAGTAGGTTAAAAATCAACTCGATTGCTTCCACAGCGATAGTTCAATGATATAATTCAATTTCAAGTTACTTTAATGTTGAAATTGAATATTAAGATTCTACTGGGCATCAGCTGAGATTGATAAATGAGTTTTCTGATGTTCAATTATTGCAATAACGGATTCATGATGACAGTGACTTTGACTCCAAAACATTTGTAACGGTATCGTGACTGGTGAGAGTTATATCTATGCAGAGTTACATTAGTTCACACTTAGATTCTCTCTACGAATTACCAATTCTGGTAGAACTAGCACTGGAGTTTCACCAGAATTCAATCAGATTCTCAACTAGATATGCACCAGTTCCCGTTTTTAACTGTAAGAACTGGAACTGTTGAGAACTGGGCTGTTGACTGTTAAGAATTTTCTATCTAATTAAATCGAACGGCCCATCACTAGATGCAGTTTTTCACGCTGACCACGAAAATCAAATTTGAAATTTATAAAAATTAAAACTTCAACGTAAAAATTTAAATTTTAAATTTTAAAATTTTGTAATTTCTATTTCCTCACTTAGACATTTTCTTGAAAAAAATTCAAAACTATGCTGATCGATAGAGCATTCGATTCTCTACAAAATGACTTATTTTTTTTCTCGAACTTCCGATGCTCAGAACAGGTTTTAGAACCAACGGAGTTTTCTGAAAAACTAGTGTTCTTTTTGAAACCTTTGGAACGAATCCAAAAGAAATTTTAAATTCTATCGATAGTTAAAATTTCTTTTGAATTTGTTCTGGCCAAAAAAATGCCTGGTTAGAATCCATTGAAAAGTAAGAAGTAGTGTTTACGAGCTCGAATAACTTTGTCATCTGCGATGATAAGAATATTGTGTTTTCCTCGAGAATCGACCACCATCTATCGAATTGCGTGTTTCTAAAGATACCGCTCTACGGCTACATAGAAATATGTCATGTTTACCTGTTTTGTTTATTTCAAATTCTTATTACACACCCTTAGGACTTAAAATTATATGTTGCTGAAAAGGATATATATATATAGCAAACGCTCACCGGACGAGTTCAAAAATAATAGTAATTTTTTCATGTTTAACTCCAAAGTCAAAAAATCAATTGTGTCAATGACGATTTCTTTATAAATCTTTGGAAAATGACTTCGGTTACGTCTGCCCAAGTCGATGTTCGCGCCTCATCCTTGGCGCAGTTGCTATGAATTCGCGTCTGTCGCGCCATGCTCGCTAAAAAATCACGAAGTCGCGATGCGATCGCTATGATCTCTTACACTTGCGGCGCGATCCTGATAGATTCTTACTTTCAGAGAAAATTATTTTATAAGAATCGCGGCGTGATTTAGTAGTTGTACCGCCCAGTCAGTCATACTCATTCCGAAACCTGCAGGATTCCAAAATTTACGAAAAAGTAGCACTCTATGACAGTGGAGAATGTTGTATGATTACTCTTACAGCCCGACAAAACCGCTATCATAAAAATCGCGTCTTATTTTGCGACTTTTATAGCGATCGCGGTAAGACTTTTTATTGGGACTAGGACAAAAAAGTTGACTTGGATGTGCTTTTTGGGTTTTTCCTTTCTTTTATCATATCGCTATTTTAACTATTAGCACTTGTTGTCTCTTGTACTTTCTCCTGTATAAGGTTCTATATAATAAGGACGTGTATGAAACAGAAATTTCAAATAAGTTAGTTAAAAATATATAATCATTCGTCTCAGTTTTGCACGGGTTTTCAATGCGACCTCATTAGGCTAGGCTGCTTTATTTTATTGCTTTACCTACCAGAGTTAAAACACGTATAGATGATACATAACACGCTCTTGCGTTGTTGAGTGAATTATACATGTTTACCAGTTGATAGAACTGGAAAAAACTCTATTTTTATAAGTGTCAATATGGTATTCACTAAAAAATGTGGTGGACGTTGATTGTAATAAGTGTTCTTGTTTTAAACTATATGTAGCTCGTCTGTTCATTGCTTGTTTTTTAAATCTTTCATTGAATTTTTTAGATTTTAACCGTTTAAATTGTAATTTTAATCGGTAATTTCGGTTTATTGATTTATGGGGCATTAGTATACATTATAAACATCTAAAACTTAATAAAAACTTAACAAAAAACGTTGTCACCCAGACAAACAGCACGAGCATAGTATAGCATAAAAAATGCTCAGAGTTTTGATTTTCTCATCTTTTCTACCAAAGACTTATATTACACATTCGTAGACAGGTTTCTCGAAGACGAGTTGAATGATGTATAATAAGTTATGTATAGGTCTATTTTTCCTGGAGATCCACTCATTTTAATCTCACGTTACTTTTAGCAGCAAAACAGTAGTTAGCAAGAGTGGTTTGCTCTTTTTATCAGCAAGGATGGAAGTAAATAAATCTTTTCTTAGCACTATCTTTTGACTACTTTTTGAGCTTATGTTTGGTAGCTGTTGAATCACGACATCTTGATTCAACAGCTATCAAACATAAGCTCAAAAACTCGAGAAGAAATGACGCACAAAATTCAGAACTTGAAAGGATGAGTAAAAAGAGTAAAAGTTTATCTGTTTTTTACACGACAACTCCTCCTCGCTTAAAAGAGTAACTCGGCTTGTTTCCTATTGTTCCTTTGGAAAAGAAAGCTGTACAAGCACCTTCTGTGGTTTCTACTGTTTGTCACGCTGGTTGCAATCAGTCCATCAGTAAATGCTAGAATCAGTAATATTGGAACAAACTGTAGCCAACGATATCCTTTCATAAACTGCGAACGTTTTTTGACGATGCTGCAGTTATTTTGATTTGCAACCTGTTGAATTGATGGACTTTCAATGCTGAAGTTTGAATAAGACAGAAAAACAAAATTAACAAAACTGTTAACATTTTTTAGGGTACTTTAGTCTATCCTTTGATATACCATGGCCAGAAAACCGCTAGTTTTTAATTAACAAGTCATCGCACGAAGATTTAATACTAAAATAATGAATCATGTGTCAAAAACAACACCACATTCCAATACATAGTGTATATTTTAAATACCGCTGTGATATAAAGGAGGACACCTTCCGTAACATATTATCGATAAGAGCGTCAGGAAGGAGCACAAGAAGTGAGGGAGAACTGTCTGGTAATACTTCTTAACATTCTTATTCTTTCTTCGAATGATTACGTTAAGGGTACCCCCTTCCTCTTTTTTGTAGAAAAGTTGTCATTTTGAGCTGAACATAGTCTAATGTAGAACATAGGTGTCTTGGCTATACAATGAGACCACTCCCATGATTTTCCTTCAAGAAATTATGAAGTTTTGAAGTTTTTCCTGAGAGCCTAGAAAATCTCAATTTTTTACGTTCGTAAATTTTTCTCTCTTTTTCTATATATTCAAAATTTTTTCTTATCTATAGCATGATAGAAGAAAGTGTGCTCTTCAAAATGATGTTTTCGAGAATTTACCGATGAGTTTTCTTAAAGATATAAGCATGGCCGCGAATACCCAGAAAAACACCGCCCTGCGTAGAACATGTGTATTTCTCACTATGCGTTTTTTCAATAGTCCGTTTAATTGGCGCACATTAGGACCCCTCAAAAAAATGGTCCGATCGAGCTCAAACTTTTACCAGAGATACTTCAGACCCTGTTTCAGATTCTTTTTTTCTAAAAGCGTCTCCGACTTCAACTTTGGGCGTAAAAAGATTTTCAAAATAAAAGATCGTTTTTTTATATGGGATTTTCAGTATTTTTCGGATATCTCGAGAAGGAAAGAATATTTTTCGAAAAGAAACCAACTATAGGGTCTGAAGTATCTGTGGTAAAATTTTGAGCTCGATCGGACCATTTTTTTGAGGGTAATTGTAGCTAGAAGATAGAGCAAAGTCACGGCTACATAATGGCTGATTCAGGTTTTCTTATTTTGAAAACGTTAACACAAGAAATCGTTTTTGAGTTTGGAAAGCTTTCATTTTTCTCGTCGTTCGTATAATTTCTGTAGTTTTCTTGGTTGAAGTTTTGAAATTAAAATTTAAGTATGGTTTGCGGAGTATTTCGCGGCGCATCTTTTATAAAAGACACCAACCTTAGGGTCATTGAGAAGCACGAGGAAATAGAAAATACTTGAAGGATCATCTATTCTGCCGCACTCCTTAATCAAAAATGTGGACTTATTTTTATTATTTGATTAATACGAAAAAAACGACAAGAAATAGCCAAGCTAAATATGAATAATGAATTTTCAGTGAGTATTATGTACAAAACGTTCCGGCTATGTATGAGATGAACGATTTTATTTGCGGGCGAAACTTTCGGCGGGCACTGATTGGTTAGATCAAGGGCATAGACAGCTCTTGACAGATCTAAAGAAAACTGCCGCTAAATGTGAAACCATTCTTCAATTATGCTAACTACAATCCTACCATGTTCTCCTATCCAGTAACCCCCTTGTTTACGTTATTTCAATGCATTCGTATACACATAAACGTCAATGTGGATATAGAATCACGAGGATGATGATGATAGGTTAGATGAATAGATATGAAACGAATTCAAGGACTAACTAAGGAAAATATTAGAACAGTTAGGGTACCTCTAATGGTCAAGCGGTTGAATTGGTATTTACTTCTTGCTACATGAATGCCGCTAATGAATGTCTGTGAGTAAATGACTTTTTCCAATTACACTTCTGTATTTTCTCTTTTTACACCATTGCTATTACACTTTGGATTTTTATATATTTTAGCTATTTGACCGATTTAGTATTAGCGTTATGGTTGAACTGATTATTAACCGGTGAGAAAAATGATATTATTTATGTCAATATGGATGGGAGAAATAGAGAGAAAAAAATAAGGCTTTTGAACATAATTAATTAAGGGATGTATAATTAACTATAAAGCAGCAATATTCATCGTATATTCAGCAAGCTTTCTTTTCTAAATATGCTCGTTGTTCTTCTACGAAAGTCGAGAAAAAAAACGATAATACGCATGACAGGCGATCTATAATTTACCATTCCGATTGCATAATAAAAGCTAGGAGTATATCCACATGTTGACAGCGATTGATTTTCTATTATCATGATTATTCTTCATTGACTTTAACTGATGATGAAATATTTGTGACAATTTAGTCCAGAAGGCACGGTAATTCTTCTTAAATCATATGGTAAATGCATTTCAATCATCGGTCAGAAAATTGCGTTTCGCAATAGAACTCAGCCGTTTGTTTCAAGCTTTTTGTTTTGTTTCTTATTTGAATGTAAAAGCAAGGTATTATATACACGTGCGTATTTCTCACTATGCGTTTTTTCAATAGGTCCTTTAATTGGCGCACATTACGACCCCTCAAAAAAATGGTCCGATTGAGCTCAAAATTTTACCACAGATACGTCACATTAACGTCTTCTAAAAATACATTTCGACAACGCTTCGATAGTAGAGATTTATTCTTATGATAAACACACAGATATAATTGGTGCGCCATTGAAGCTCTGATGCACACGTTTACCGCTTTGAAACTTTAAAAACGACAACAACATTCAGATTTTCATTCAAAAATTGATAAGTTTCTCCCAACTTGGACAGTAGAATTTGTTTCTGACACGTTATTTTTTGCCCATAATCGTTTTCCACTGTGATCGTATCTCTTTTAGCCGGTGCCACGTCATATCGTCACGATTATAAAATTTCGAAACTATAGTTCTCGTTGAGAGCGAAAGATGTTTTGCATTTGAATTTTGGCTAGCCCAGTATGAATTGCATCGTTCAGACGGATGATTGTTGATTAATATCAACAGTAATTCGGAGCACGTAGCATTTCTTCCTTTTCTTTTTTTTCTTCTACAATAAGATTTCACATGACATGTAATGCAGAGAACGATGAGAATCTTTTATAGTTTCTACATACACATACGCATTACTCATGCCTCTGCATCGTGTAAATACTATTTCGCAACAGTCATCCACCTTGACTTTACATTATTTTAGTGAGTTTTGATGTTTTGTTTTTTACAGTATTTTAGACAAAATTTCATTAATTTTACTGCGAGAGTAAAACGCCAATAACGTTTTTTTCGCAAGAGCTATAGACCTGCGGTTTACGTGGCTAGACTCAGCTGTTTTGCTTTAAAAATAAACTGAAGATTTTTCGGCACTTGAATGAGCTAGAGGACTGTAATTTTCTCCCCAAATCCTATGTTTTTATGATCTATCACATATGTATAGTCTCGTCTCTGGCGCTCACACTTTTGTATATCGTGGTAGGTTTCACATTGATACATCCAACTATATTTGAGTACTACTAGCGTATATCATCTTTTCTGTGTTAGATTTTCTTGAACTAAGAGTTATGAAGTCTCAAATCTGCGACATCGTACATTTTTATATTTTATTTTTAAAATGTAGCTGATTATGAACATATTATGACCTTTAACAAACGGATTAGTCTATTGCAACGGACGGTACTGAAAGTTGGGTCTATTGTCAAGCATGTTTATGTGCATTTATCAACATTAAATGACATGTTGCAATTGTCACAGCACTGAATAAAATTTAAATATATATAGTTAATAAACAGTAAAAAAGCAGTAACACACGTACGAAAAACGGCAAAACTACGAAATTGTACAGGCTTGTGATAACTGTTCTGCTGTAGCCTCAATTTGAGCTTGTTTTTGAATTTCATTCGGCATTTCTAACATTGGCTGAATATAATTTCTCAATAACCATATTTGTTTGAATGTCATAAAGCATTTCACTCGGCGATTTCTCCCAGCAATCAGAATCGAATTTGCTACAACTAAATGATTTTGCGTGTGCCCAAGTTCGTAAATTCTATTTGTTGAATTGCCACATAATGTATCATTTTGAAACATACATTTATTGATTAACTCATCTGGACTTAAGGCAGCACATAAAACATAGAGTAATCGAATTTCTTGTGCTGATAAATCATCATAATTTGAATAATCACGTAATTTGTTCAAATTGCTTTCTTCGTACTCTACCAAATCCAAAACAACATCCAAATAATACATACATTTTGCTACGGGATGATCAGGAACGTTAACAAAATTACTTGTTTGTCGAAGATCATAATTACCATATTCAAAACGAGCCATGTTAAACTAACTACTTTGATTTTGTATGTTAAATCTGACTGCTTTTATATAGCACTAAATACATTGCATAATACTTTCGTAAAGTGTTTCTTTTCTTTACGGTAATAGCGGGATCGTACCAGCAGTTTTGAGTCAACAGCACAGCAAACAAATTTAAAAACATAGCGTTTTGTCCCGAGAATGAATTCTGTTACGCTCGAGAGTCATGCATATTTACCCAGAGATCATAAAATTTATAAATCTCGTAAAAAAATATTTAGTTGATTTGTACTTTTTCTCTTCAATGTTCTATTCATATTGCGGGAACATATATAAAACAATATTTTTTTCTTTTTCTTCCATCTTCACGTATTATTATTTTGAATAAACTTGTCTTTAAGATGTTAAAAACTTCATTTTTTGTGTAATAATTTTTTTCAATAACCTGAAAAAGGTTAATCAACGTAGAGACTATAGTCAACCCCCGCAATTCTATCCATATGTTTTCTTATAGATAATCATTTTCAGATGTTTTCAAAAACAGCTATTACTATTACCATCACTTTAGTCAGAATTTCGAAACATGCGCACAACGAAATTTGGAAGCAAGTGATACGAAATTCTTTAAAAAAAAATATATAGGGTGTCCAGAAAGTCACTAGAGTTGCAGAAAATTTCAAAATCTTCATGACTCTTCAACCAAATGAGTTGAATTTTTTTTCTGACGGTAGAAGACAAATAGTAGTTTTTATTTATGAAGAAACGGTCCGTTTATAGGCATCAACTCGACAATTTTTTCTTCAATACACGACCAGTTAGCTACGATGAAGATCTATTTATCANTCATCTAAAAGTAGCTCTCTTATCGTGGTTTTGCGCTAAAAACCATATCACTTGCTAAGTTTAACCATTGTCTCAGTTTTCTTTTTGTATTGAAACACGTGGCTAATATAGAATTGTGTACATCGGTATGTATTCATGTGAGTGAAAGCAGGCGCATTCATAGATAACAAGAAAAAGATGAGAGAAAAAACAACGATATACAAGATGCTCCACGTGATAATGTCTTGAGGGTAGTATTGCTTATCCAATTTACGATTCTTTAATATGTATGCAACTCGTACTACTGATGAGAAAGTCGCTATTGTACGACTTTTTTCAAAGTTTGGACGTGCAATTGACGTACAAAGAGAGTGGCCCAATTATTTTGATACAACTCCACCTCATCTAACGACAATTTCATCAATAAATAGGAAGTTTGATGAAGATGGAACACTTGAAAGTTTACCACACAGTGGTCGCTCGTCAAGTGTGCTTTCTGAAGAAAAACTAGACGAGATTGAAGAAATGGTCACTGGTAATCCACAACTGTCTATTCGTCAAGGTGCCGCTCAAGCTGGTATAAGTAAAAACAGTTACCAAGTAGGCATGCAACGGTTACGGTTATAACCGTAAATAACCGTAACCGTAAATAACCGTAACCGTAAATAACGGGTCGAACGGTTAACCGTAACCGTTAATCACCGCTTCATAACAGCTTCGTGTACTGATTGTAGAAAATAATGAATAATTTATTTGGAAAGAAAGAATAGTATATACAATCTTGTTTGGATTCTTTGAGCGAAAGTTGATTAAGATTATTTTGTATCCTGCTACTAATGACACTGATTTCCGCGTGTACGTTAGTGACC
>CAJNOQ010009521.1:0-10215 GCA_905250885.1 Didymodactylos carnosus
TAAGACTAATGACATGTTGTCTTCCATGTTGAACTTCTACTTGCTCTTAGATAAATGCAAATGAGTATAACGACGACTTAATACGCGATTAATCAAAGAACGAACTTTTTGATGAAAATATATAATTCCGAACCCCGTGAAGCCTATAGTTAAGGAAATCACCAATTCAAAAAACGAGAAGTCCATTATTTTTAACATTGCCGTTCAGTTCTAAAATGAATATGTTATGTGATTATTATTTATTAAATACTGTCAGGTCACAATAATTAATTAACGGAAGAAAGAATATCTCCCCTTGTGGCTACCGTTATCGGTACAGAGTTATAACAAGTCTCTCAGAAGCTTGTCAGTTTCGAGTAGGATGATATCTTTCCTGCACCCGACAATCTTCAACAATAGTCATTCATCACTTTAGTTATGAGAAAATTAGACTTCTGGATCCGGCTAGGCACAGCTTTTTTCCCAATGGCTTGAGCACCCATACACAATTATTAATCACGTACAAGTTTACTAGGAAGCGAGAGAAACTATTTTGTGCGTTACAACCATACGTGGTAGAATATATGTATCTAGTGTAAAGTCGATGCATCCAGATGAATCCGTTTTATAGTTCCTTCTATAATCTAATAAATCTCTCAAATCTATGGTATTACGTGATTTTTGTCAGAAGTAGAGAAGCCATAACTAGCGACAAACGATAGGAAAAATGAAAGATTTTTATTTCGATCTGAGCTAGATGTAAAGATGCAAGACGTATGTACGTTCGACGTTAAGAGGAAGGAGATAAGAGAAAGACAAGAAACACGGAAAACAAAACCCGTGCGCGTACGGATTCGAACCGCAGACGGTACGTTTATAAATCGTACATATTGATACTACACATGCATGTTACCCGAGACTTAGAGTAAGGTCTTAATGTGGAATGACAGCCTTGCTATAGAACCTTAGAACTGAATAAATTGAATTTCTGAGAAATTGAGAAAATAAGAATCATATGTAAGGGTGGGGAGAGTGAGAGTGAAGTCAGCACCATCTTTTACATCGTCGATCTTTATATCTATACATATTCAGTCTTTCAATCTCTACATCTACAGAAAAATACAGAAAGAAGAGAAGAAAGTAGAAAAGAAAGTAGAAAAGAGAGATTTATATATTTAATAGAATGTTCGAGTTTATACATAATAAACTGGATATTTTGCCACCCCTCGTTACAACGCAGAAATATGCCGTTGAGTGAACAGGCCAATGTATGTAGAGATGAGTAACTTACATAAGAGTAACTACTACGAGGTTCGAACACTGTACAGTTGAAGTACGTGACGAATAACAACCGATAAATCACGATAGGAATTAATTAAAGAGAAACATTAGTTAATCTTTCGCCAGTGCACAGTTTCATGAAAATTCCTCGCACTATTAAGGGCCCCCATTAGGAAACAGCTTTTTTATCTTACATCCCATTTCGATGGTGCTTACAGTGACTAATGCTTACTGTCCAACCAGCTTATGCTAAAAATTCGAGATCGAAACGTTGAAGTGCTGCCGAGTTATTGCGTGGCGAGGGGCAAAATGATTCTTAGCAAAAACGCTAAGGCTTTTTTGTTGGAAGGTGCAGAAAGCTGCGGGTAGTCTCAAATGGAAGTAGACACCTAAATCTAAAGTTTTTCCGTAGGGATTTCTGAATTCCGCTTCCGTTCATTCCGTACACGTATTTTAAGTTAGAACTGTAAAAATAAAATCGGAGGGAATTTTTCGCTTTTCTCGGCACAGAAAATGAAATTCAAAAATCGTTAAAAATCGTGACAATGTGATTTGGATAAATGTCTTAGCTCCAAAATAAAAAAAGAATGAAGGTTTTACAATCGTCTGGGAGGAGATATAATTTTGCTGCGCCAAAACCATATTCTAAGCAATGATGTCATCACTTTATTAATTATAATTCAGTGCCTTTAACAAAACTAGTATAACTCTGCCAGATGAAGTCGTACAAACCTGCGGGACATCTCATTTTCATCAGAACATTCTGCTCAACATAGTTCCATATCTGCTAAAACAGACATCTTACAAATTTTAACTGAAATGTGAAATTTAGAAAAAGATAATTTTTAGGGCTTTCAGAAATCTTTTTCAAAAATTTCTAAGAATTTTTGGCAAATTGAGATGAATTCTGAACGATGACATTTTGGGATACTGAGCCTTATGGTTACTTCAGTTTCGAAGAAAAATCGAATTCCTGAGAGGGAGGGCCCCATTAAACCGAAAGATTGTTGGTTTTTAGATGTATTAGATAAAATATCGTTGATATTTACTAGGTGTTACAAAAAAAGATCATTTTGCTTGTCTAGCTGCTACGAACTTTGTTAGATCTTCATTAGCTTTTTTGCATATGTTTTTGGAAAAAAATCAAGGTGAACAAATGTTTATGAAAGTCGAAAATAGAAGAACAAAAAGAAGATAACAGTGAAAAATATATCAGTTAACGAGTTGAAAAGAAGCATTATGTTTTTTTAACGTTTGCATAAAAAACAACAGCGATAAAAATAAAATAAAATATAGAGGACAAATGATATGAAGTCACATAATGTTTAATGCACGGTTCCATAGGAAAAAAATGAGAGAAAAAAAATTCGTTTAAAATGTTTTTGATACATATCTAACGAATTTCTTTCTTTTTTCTGTTCTATCACTGTAAAACGAATAACATATGTACAGAGAGTTGATCATAAACAGAAAAAGAAAATGACAAGAAGAGAAAAGCCAAAGTCGTAACAAGAAAAACACGTTAAAAACACAGTGAAATTGGCGATACTACGCTCTATAAACTACTCTAAAGAAAGAACAAAAAAACTGTTTTTTGGGAATATAATCATGATCATTCACCGATAATTATCTGAAAAGAAATACGTGATAAAAGAACTTAGATAGAAATATAAGCAAGAAAATAACAACAACAACAACAACAAAGTCAAGGCAATAAACATAGCTCAATCTTAAAAGATAACTCAACATGAGTAATTTTGCACCACTTCTGAAGAAACACAGTGACTTAGATATATATAATAAATAAATTTAGTTTTGCATTTATATGATGAATGGACGGATAGCAGTTACATGTAATCGACAATCACGGGTAGGAAAAAAGATTCCATGTTTTTTACTGTCCCAAAAACCAACGTCTTTTGAAAATAGTTATAACAGTAACAGAAAAAAAGAAATTTTGAATGCGTTATCCTAAAGAGCAAACCACGTTAGTCAAATTACAACGTGTATTTCATCCTTTCATACGCTAACATTAGCTTATGAAAGAACAATGCGAGATTGAGACATTCCGTTTTGATTGCTCTGACTTGAAGGTAATGCAGTCTCATTTTTGTCATAAAAAAAAGCGATAAAGCAAAAAAGCGTTATTTTACTTAAAGATACGGCGAAAAAGAAATAATCTATAATAAATGCAACATTCCAAAGGTGAAGAAAAAGTCTCTGACATAGTAGTTGTTTGAGGACATTTTACTTTGTTCATCCTTAGATGACAAGCAAAATTACAAGATCAACAAACATCAAAAGAGAAAAAGAAAACCAAAATATGGCTCTGAAATACACCTATCAATCATAATAGAAAAAGACAGGAGCAAAAGAAATGATCAAATTCTCTCGTAATATCACAAAGTCAACACATTTCAAGAAGAAAAAGAGTAACAGAACAATCTCGATTGTGATGTCTATATTTTACCGCGGAATAATATTTTAATCCCGATGTTTCACATTTAAATTTAATCGTTGTGTACGAAGATCTCTATTGTTCGGTGAATTTGTCTGCTCTGGGCGGTAGTTCAGCTTTGGACCTAAACATAGAACCAAAATAGCATAGCAAAAGAAGATCATAATAAAATAATATGCATAAACAACCTTCATAAAGTCTTGCTTCAAAACTATTCTTTAAATTTGACCGCTTAGCTTTTAATTGATACTTCATTTATATAATTTATCGATACATACCATAATGATTTAAATCCGATGAATAAGTGTCCGAGCAATCCGGACAATTGTACATAATGTGACCCAATTTACCACAAGCATAGCAATGCTTTCCTCTACTGTAACCATGCGGTCTATCATAATAATTCTGTGATAATGAATGATTATGTTGATAATTATTATATGAACGATAATGGTTATGTTCTGATGAGAAATTGTTCATATTTTTCGATTGAGAGAAAACCGCATGTGACGATACTGCTGATGGGTGTGGCATCGACGCAGATCCCATTGAAAATTGCATTTGTTGAGTTTGTACTAACATTTCAAGAAATTTTGGATTCTGATACATTCCTGGCGGTATCGGAAATGCTGGAACAAGACCATTTTCAGTATTGAGTAAAAACGCTGCTCCTTGTTGTGTATTTGGAACATGAAAAAATGCTTGTAACATCTGTTGAGAGAACTGTTGTTGTTGCTGTTGTTGTTGTTGTTGTTGCTGTTGACTGTTATTCGTGAGTGTTGTTGATGATGATGATGATGCACTGTTCATGACAGGATTTGGTGTTTGTGGTTGAGATTCATTTGTTGTTGTTGAAATTCCACTTGAAGATTGCGGTGAGGATAATGCTTGCATCTGATTTGTATGTGTTATTGCACTATTAGTTGATGAAGACGAATTTAGACGAGATTTCACTTTTGTAGTGGATAATGGCGATACTGTCGTCGTTGCTAATGAAAGTTCCGTATTATTCTTACGAATATGAATTGATTGAGCGGCGTTTGGAATCGGTACTGGGGCTGGTGATGGTGCGGGAGACAAATAGCGATCGCCATTTGGTGTTGTTGACTTTGAATCACTTAGCGATAGACGATTGTTTGAGACAAACTGCGAAGCAACTGGAGCCACTGAATAAAAATTGCCACTTGGTGGTGGTTGCATAGTCATCGATGGTAGAACAGGCACAGGACAATAAACATGTCGTTGCTCTTTGAAGTGGCGGAAGTTTTTTCTTTGTAATGGCTGATTTTTATCGTTATAATGATTGTGATGCTGCTCGTGTGGTCCATATCGATGATGCTGATGAAACTGTGGTTCTGACTGATAACCATTCGGCGGAAGACTAACAGCATTTCCTGGGTGACGTAATAAATGCTGTCCATGTGTAACAAATGGTGCAACAGGAAATGGTACTGGAGTTACAGGAACAGTGTGTAGTGCATTTCTTTGATCCTGATGAAGTTCATTTTGTAACACTAGAAAATGGAGTAGAGGTAAATGCATAAAAATCACATACGACATTGAAATATACCTTTATCATCCTCCGATGATGATTCAGTTCTGTTTGCCGTTTTAACTGTTTGTGTCGCAGATGGTGATGACTGTTCATTAAGTAAATCCATTGTATTTTGTTGCGAATTTAAATGAATGGGTAACTGAGCAGCATGAATCATTGAATTTGGCGTGAGAATACTTTTGAAAATATCTTCAAGTACTGATTGTACAAGTGGCGAAGATGTGCCAAAGTTTGGATAATTAAACGGTGAATATGTTTGACACATAGCTAACGGCCTTAGAAATAGCGACATCATCAACATCTTCTATTTGTAAAAATAATCTTGTCACTCACTTCAATTCTGCTAAAATAGTACATAATTCTTGAGCGACGTCTGGAGCAAGACCATCATGTTCCAAATCTGATTGTGTCAGTGCAAAAAGCTAAAACAAAAAATAAGTATAATGTATAGCTGTTTACCATTCACATAAAAATGTGCAACTTGTGAGAGCTTATTTAGTTCCAAAAAAGATAATATCAAAACTAACTTCCAGACTATTACTAAGAAACAAGTCAAGTAGTTTTAATTGACAAACTAAGCCCGAAGTTGTATACGATAAGATCTCTTATCGCAGTAGATACGTCAGGCTTGGGTAGAATACAGAATTCCACACCTTTCAGTCTGTGAGACTTTCTTATAATGAGAGTCAATTGTTTCCTACAACCTTCAGATACCAAGTAACACACATAAAACTATAGAGAAGGTTCATTCATACTTGCTCTTGATTAAATCGTCTTAAATAATCTTGATTATCAACAATAATTTGATAATTAAGTTTTTGTTCAAACATTTCTGTCTGTGTTTCAACTGATTTTGCCTCAATAAATGTTTGTGTTATTGCTACACTTTTTTTATCCAATTCATTTTGTTGATTATCATTATTACGTTCTAGAATTTACGATAATACATGTCAGAAATCAGAATCAAAACGCTTATCTTCCTATACTTACGTTGAACAACTATCGTTATTTCTGGTGAATTAAATGACAGTTTTTTCTCATTATAAGTATCATCGTTACTATTATTGTTGTTTGTATTCTTTTGTTTGGAATCGATTAGTTTTAACGATGAATTGAAAAACTTTGCTAATGTCTGAATTGTTGATATGTAGCTTGAGAAAAAAATTAGATTTCTAAAAGAAAAGGCAAAAATATTATTTATCACAAGACAAATGCAGATTCGTACGATAAATAGGTTTCAATATTTGTTCTTATTTTGTCAATATAACCATTTTGTTGTGATGTTCCATTAATATTACGTAAATATGACGCAATATTGTGTAGTCGTTCAAAACGTGCGTCATCTTGATAAACAACATTCGTTAACTAAAGCCACACAAAAAAAGAGTGAAATATTATCTCTTTTATTTTCCGATTTCTTCATAATAAACTTACATGTAAATGAAACGTTTTTAAATCGTCTATTGTTTTCCAAACATGAGTAGAAACACTGTCGGTCCAATCAGCCTAATTAAGCACAACATAATCAAACTTGTATAAAAATAATACATAAAAAAGAGTTGCTTACTTTGATTTGAAACTGAAAAGTGTCAGTAACAAGGAATTGAACGACTGATACTTTGGTTAAAAGTGCTAAAATAGAGAGAAAAACAAAAATAGGTAAATTTGTTACTATTGTTTCAATGCACACATCCGTACGTGATGCATATAAATTAGGTATTCCTGCACTATTTGAATTTGACAATGGATAAAATGATGAATTGTTAAAGTCTATTGTTGATGACGATGATGTATCATTTGACAATTTTAAATAACGAAAACGTTTTTCTAATTCCTTGAGAATTTGTGACATTTCTGTACGCATTTCAAAACTAAATGCCGGATGATTTGCAGCTAATTGGAATATAATTAAAAATTCATCAGCTATATATTCATCAATTTCTTCTTTAGTTAATTTTTCATCAATCAATTTAATACAATCACACGATTTTAAACGTTTATAAATTTTTAATGCACATTCACGATTGTTTGTATGTAATAAAGCTAGTGAAAAAAAAACAATTAGATGTAACGCTGTTGAATAAAAAGGATGAAATAAGAACAAAGAGGAATTCAAATATGACAAGGAAAAAGAACAGAACAATCTTTGCGGTAAAACTAAACAAGAAATAAATCTCTTTTAAAATGAACTTTATCAATATACCTAAATCGACAATAGTAAACGCACGTTCACGTTGATCATTAAAATCAGCTATAGTTTCGCTTAACGCATCGTCATTGTTTGATACGGTACGTGATGTGGTTATAGGTATTGGCTGTGCATGTGTTAAATACTTAGTTGATGTTGAATTTGCTTTTGTTTCGGCTTCAAGTAAATAAAAATAATCTTTTCGTGCTACTTCTTCTAAGCATGATCCAATATATCTTAATTCAAGTGGAACACATAAATGTAGTAAACCATATAAAAATTCAATACGTTTTGAACCACGCAAATAATTGAACCAACGATGGACAGTTTCTTGTTGTAACATGATGATTATGACTGGTTTTTTAATAAAAGAAAAATATATGGTAATTTGTTGTTGTTGTATGAGTATTTTCTTAAATCATTAGAGACGATGTAAATTTTCTAATAATTTCGAATCTAAACATATATTTTAGTTTGATGTTTATTAGAATATTAAAATTTTTGGAAAGTATGCTAGTGTACACGATAAATGACAAAAAACACACAACTGGATCAAGAGAAAACAGGACTGGAGAAAACAAAATTTCATCGACCACAAACTAGTTCATCGGTTAAATTGACATTATATGAGTAACGCATATATTAGTCTCGCTGTTTTCCTCTCGGGAAGATGAAAAATAGTTTTTTTTCTCCCATATAAGCATAAAGCGACTGACTTAAACAGTCTTTAGTGGATGGTCTAAATTTAAGAGACAAGAATATAAACAAAAAAAATAGAATAAATAATAGATAGACAAAGTAGATATTTTAGTTTAGAGAATTTTGTGGTACCAAGCGCATAGTATAATAAAGAAAAGCGGAATCGAGAGAGCAATGCGATTGGAGACGTATTTATTTCCAATAAAATGTGTGTCGCTGTAGTATAGGTTCACTAACAATCGGCCAAAATTAACGGTGCTCGATTTTTTCGTTGATATATTATGCAGTAAAAGAAGGTTTTTCGTTGCGTTGGAAAATAAAAGTATTATCAAATTTGTTTTCGCGCTAATTTGTTAAATAAGAGAGGAAAAATAGTACAAGAATGAGGCGCTAGAATTATAATATTCCCCGGAGGGCAATCTTGAGCGAAAATTGATTGACCAAAGATTTTGAGAAAAAAAAGAAGTGAATTCCAGCGCTGAGGATTGAACTCAGGACTTAGGCCTCTAACTTCAGCTTACGAACATACCCAGGTCAAAGAATCTTGAAATATGATCTTGCAAGATCATATTACAAGACACCACAAGATTTCATAAGATCATATAAGAATTCATCAGATCCTACAATATTATGTCTCTGGTTCTGTGCTACCTAGGTCAAAGAATCTTGCTGTAAGATCTTATAAGATTCTTGTACGATTCCGTCCGATTTCGTAAGATTCTATAAGAAACATAGAAACTGATTCTTAATGCAAGATCTTATAGTAAGATTTCATCAGGATTTCGTAAGATTCTTGTATGATTTTTATAAGATTTTATAAGATGAATCCGTCTCTATGATTTTCCGTAAGATTTTATAAGATCGTGTAAGATCTTGATCTGATTTTTTAACCTGGGAAATTTTGTCATAAGAACTACATAGGTCGAACAATCTTATAAAATCTTATGTATCTTATGAAACCTTACAATAAGATCATAAAAACTGTCTCATCTTATAAAAATCATACAAGAATCTTACGAAATCTGATAAAATCTTACTATAAGGTCTTACATCAAGAATCAGTTCCTATGTTTCTTATAGAATCTTACGATTCTTGTATGATTTTTATAAGATTTTATAAGATGAATCCGTTATCTTATGGTTTTCCGTAAGATTTTATAAGATCGTGTAAGATCTTAATCTGATTTTTTGACCTGGGCCATAACAAAATTTCTCTGATAAGAATGAATCATCACTTCTTGTAAGATCTTATAACAAGAAATCTATGATCTTGTGATAATAGCTGAATATGAGTAAACACTCTTATTGGCAAGATCATATGGTTTGTTACCAAGATCTTGTAAGACGTCGTTCACTATTATAAGCTATTTGATACAACTGGAGATGACTTGTACTTTGATAAAAAAATTTGAAATTCATTTTACAGTATTTCATAACTTTTAAACGAACACCAATAAACAGATGCTATTTTCAGATCTTAGAGGTAAAAAATGATTCTCTATTCGAATAGCATAGGTTTTGAATGTTATTGATTTTTTTTGTTTTGTTTTTTCTATACTCTCTTCTCGCGGTTCTTATCTTTTCTGCGTGGTGGCACTGCATTTACAAGCCTTTGGTTTGTTTGTGCTTTCCTTTGTTACGAGATGTTTTCTTGGGCATAAAATAAAATTTCAAGTTCAAGTTCAAGTTGAAATGCATTGAGCCGGAGTTTAGAAAAACAGGAAGTTGTAGCCGAGATTCTCAAAATTTCAAACAAATATTTTCAGCTCGTCAATCGATAACTTTTTCCATGGAACTGTGGGTGAAACTAGTTTTGAAAACCGTTAATCAAGTTTTTGTCCATGATGATCAAGATCAGATTCTGCTACAATCAACTTCAAGATTATTTTTGATATATATACCCAGGTCCAAGGATTAGATAACAAGACCTTGGAAGATCTTACAAGATCATATACGATCTTGGGTGATCGTATAATAAGAAATCATAAGATTTCAAAAGATCTTATCAATTCTTATCAATTTCCTATAAGATCTTACAAGATTTCATATGACATC
>CAJNOQ010009522.1:0-10213 GCA_905250885.1 Didymodactylos carnosus
GGTTAGATGAAATGAAAATACATCGTTCAATTGAGCATCGATGTTTTGATGACGAATGTTCATTGATGTCGATCGAAAATAAACTCTTCGACAATATTAAGAAATTCAATGGATATTCAGCAAATCTCTGGCGATTATTATCCAACACGCTCTATGATAATAGCACAACAGATTTATCATGTCATGATGATGCCCTTGATGATACAGTTTCATGTCTACATGGTTTTTGTCAAGCATCAGGTACATCAGTGGACGCACCGACAATGACTTCATGTGCTAAGAGAAAAAATGGAACAGAATTATCTGTTGGAATACGCATTACATCAGAAAAATTAACGAATGTAAGTAAATGAATGATTTTCTTTTCGATAATTTATGTCAGTATTTTTATAGTTGTACCATCCACATACAAACAATTATGACACAATGACCTATACATGTAACAGAAACAAGAATATTGCATGTAATAATCCATTCACATATGGTCTCATTCAACAAATTGTACGTTCACAAGCATCGGAATTAATCAACCCATATGGAAACATTCCAATAACGACCACACCCTCAATAGACACTACAACTTCGGTTAGCAGTACAACTTCGGTTAGCACGACAACTTCGGTTAGCACGACAACTTCAGTTGGTTCGTTTAGATGTGAATCAATGACTAAAACTCTATTATATTTTGTTTGTCTTCTATTAATTTTATTTTCTGTATGTAATGTGTAATAATAATAATTTCATGCATAAATATCGATGAAAGAAGTAGTTTCTATATAAATGGATATACACTCATAATTTTTGTTGTTAGCCATTTGTTCATTATTCGTTATATCGTCTATGATCTCCTCAGTTTCTTCAGTCAATTTTTCTCCTGAATCTAACAATCTCTCTGCAACAAGAGGTATCAGAACAATGAAACAATCGAGTTGCTCTTTCAGTTATGATCGTACTATCACAACTGATCAAGTAATTCTGCCAGGTTTACTGTCTATCAAAAGTAAAAAGAAATGAGTAATACACAAATTTATTAAAGAAAGTTGCTGTTCTTTACATCAACGACAGTCTATGTCCGGATCTGTTCATTTTTCTAATTATTCTTGAATAGTGACCATTATTTTATAAAAGACTAAAATGAGCTCCTCTGCCTAATTAAGATTCATCGTTAAAACTTCGTCGTCATTTATTTAATTATATTATTAAAGCAAATGAAACAGTAATATATGATAGATGGAGGTACTTCAGAGTGGCTTTTGATCAAGAATTAGGAATTGATTTAGAAGACAGTATACTTGAAGAAGTAAGTCTAAAGGAAATGTAAGTATGTAAAAACTCAAGCTATTCTCTTTCACATAAAACATTTTTTAATGGACATTTTTCCAAGTGTAGAAGAATCGTTGTTAGAAAAAATGCATGAGCGTACATTTTTCCATTAATACGAATTTTACGTCAAATCACTTACTTGTTTTTAATCTACGTCTCATCCTCAGCCTCAGCCTCACCCTAGAATGAAAATCCGGTTTTATTCAGTACCTTTTTTTGACAGAGAAAAACAATTCGTTCAGCCTGTTGAAGTAAAATCTTGTATTGAAATGCACTTTTTCACACTAAGAATTCAAACACGACGATGTTTGTGTACTCCGTTCGTCTTTCTGTTTTCATGTTAATATCTTTCCGTATTTTGTCGATGTCTTTTCAGGGGCGGGAACAGGCCGTTGAAGAAACAGAAGGTGTTGATGATGTTAGATGTAAATTTTTACAATCGTGTCATATTTTTGCAGCAGCAAACATGTTAATAAAGATTTGAAAATTTTATTTTTATCGTGGACTGGAAAACAACAGTACGTACAGTAACAAAACTAGTATCTTTCTTACCATAATGGTCAAACGTTTACAGACATTTTTCAAACAGCTTGATCTACCAATTTAAAATGCCCATCCTGCTCTTTTGGCAGATCACGTAGCGTACCTCTGAGTTCTTGAGAGAGTTTCTCAAAATTCGAAAATTCGAGAAAAGTTCAAACATACCCAAAAATCATTGGTGGCTTAAAAGACTTGAATATTACTTTAAAAACCGTTTAACTTCCGTAATACTCTGCACATTAATTACCTACAAGGCAGTTCCAGTGGCAGTAATTTTGTGAAAATCGAGTGCCAGGCATTCTTTAGAAATTCAAAAATCCAAAGATGTTGCGCCTCTACCAAACCTCATGTAGAGCTTTACAAATTTTAAAATAGTCTATTCTTACTCAGCATTGAATGCTCTTTCAAATGGAATATGCGTCGATGTTTGGGACACACCCTAACATGAAGTGTCGTACGGCACCAGTGAAAGTATCCTCATATTGATTAATATCCAGGTTTATATTGAACCTTTCTTGAAAGATTTTAACCTGTGAAAGGCTGAGTTAGGCGCTCCAAGAAACGTTTCCGTTTTCATCCGATTCTGTCCGAACTTCGTTGTTCACGTCTTCATCTTTACCAAATCAGCCCATAGCTTCTGACTTCCAAATGGAACATCATGAACTGAGAGAATATTCATCAGATTCAGACGAATATCCCATTGAGACCGACGATGATGACAATATTCGACGCACAAGCGATTTATTTTTAGACATGGATGATATCCGTCTTGATGATGAAATTCATAATTATATGGCAACGATGAAGGTAGATACTTTAACCCTTACAATCGGGATCTTCGTCCTCTTCACCCATATACTAACAAAACAACGGCTGAAACAAATGAAAAATTAATGCAATTTGACTGAGTTAGGCGCTCCACCCTTTTTCAGTAATTTGAGAAATCTCCACACGAGTAAAACCATGTTTTTTTCGTTATTTTACTATTTTTAGAATGAAAAAGCAAGCAGAAATTGAAACACAGACCTCGTTATCCATCAGCCCAACTAGGGAAGATTTTACTGACAAATATTTATCAAGCCTCCCACCACTATTCACAATAAACCGTGTTGTACATCTTCGTGGACGTCCAAAACGAACAAAGAAACATACACAGTTTTATAAGAAAAACCTTAGAGGCAAACCAACAGACAAATTTAAAGCAAAAGGTCTTCAACAACGTCCACTGTCGACTAGAATAGCTGAAATTTTAATGGACAATAACGATGAATCAACAGGTTCCTCCACAACATCAGCACAAGCATCAATAGAAACAACAACAATAACAGAATCATTCATAACCACAGCAACAACAGTAGCAGCAGAATCATTAATAACAACAATAATAGGAGCAGTGACAACACCAATAACCTCAACTGTATCACACAAGTGTTCGCCCGCTGATAACGACACTCTAACTGCTTCTCAGGATTCAGTTACAAGTAATTCAAGTAATACAGTGAGTAGATCTTTGGCAGTAGCTGTATTATCAACAATGTCCTTCATCCTCCCATTACCATCATCATCGTTCTTCACAAATTCAGTTATAAGTGTTGATGATTTACGTTCAACTACAAATACAAACATTGATGTTCTAAAAAAAATTGAAAATGATTCAAAAGTACATAAATTAATATAACAAAAGACTTCTCCGCAGTCATCACCAGCACGACAGCATCAACTACCAGTGATCAATAATAATTCAAATAGTAGAAAAGACGAAGATAAAGAAAATACTTGCATGATAGTGGATACAATAATTAACGAAGCATTGGAATTCAATCCACCAAATAAAGAATACGTATTACAGGTACTTAACGATACAAAATTAATAACAAGAGATAATACGGCAACTCTAACATTGCCTACATTTGGATTATAACGTAAAATCAATATCAATAATAAACCAACAATAATAAAAAATACTAAACCTGATGGAAGTTGTTTTTTCAGGTGCGTATAGATTAATCGATATATTAGCCACCATAAAATAGAAAAGTGATGACGGAAAAAGGCCTTTCTCCCAGCACATTTCATATAAAACTATAATCTCCTATTCATAAAAGTTATCGTATGGGGCCTATGGCTACATAGAGTATGTAATATTATTGATTTGATCTGAGAATTTTGCGATTTCACGTGTATAATCATGAAAATCTTCCGCACCCAAAAATAACGAGCGAAAATATCTTATGGTTAGCAGTCATTCGGATGTTTTAGACTAATTTTGTTATCCTTCTTCTACAAGTCTACTTGTCAAGAAAACCGATGATTAACCACGGTTATTTCAGCAGAAACTGTAGCAACATAGCTTAAAAAGCAACGGTTGAGCGTCAGAGCCGTATGGACTCAAAATTCCGAGTTTAGTCAACTTCAATCCGAGTCGATGTACTCTAAAGTGGTGTTTCTTACCTGTTTTTTACTGATTTATCCTAGATTCAAGTGTATGCAAAAGTATTTTCGAGTCTGTTGTCTTGAAAGTTTGAGTCCAGTCCATACAGTACTCTGTTAAGCGCCCATTTAACAGGAAAAACGGTCGGCTATCCACTATTTTTTCCGGTTACTGAACGCTTAACCGTCAGTTTTTGCGCTGTGTTGCGGTTTCAGCTGAAATAACCTCGGTTAACCGTGTAAAATAACCGTGGTAAACCATCGGTTTTTTTGAAAAATAGACGACATGGACAATCACAGTTACGAAAATCAACCTCAAATTATGAACTGGAATGTCTACACGCGTATAAAGATCATCATAATATGACAGTTCGGTCTTATGTCTCGAATCGGATAATTTTCCCGATCATCCTATAGAGTATATCCTGAACGGGATACATATCTCAATCGGGATATATATCCCGTTCGAGATATTGGTGTATCCCGATCGAACCATGTTACCGAACATGTTTAAAAGCCTATTTAAAATATAAGCCTCAGCCGTTGATCGTATTAAGTAAGAATTAAAAGTTTCAGTTAGTAAATTTAGGTAATAACATGTGGGATGATCATTCTAGCGCATTAGTATTCTAAGTTACGATGTCAAAGGTTTCCAATATGTAGGAAAATTCCCGTAGCGTGATGAGGAATCTGTGCGGGAATTTATACTTGTGAAGCTTTTTAGCAATGTATTACGCTTCATCCGCAAATGACTTTCCTGTTTTTCTTTCTATACTATGTATTCGTCTAAAATCTAACGAGAAAGTGTAAATCTCATTTATCGTTATGATGGTTTGAACAATTAAATGTTTTAGAATCACTGTTTAGTCTTTGGCGTTTTATCGCTAGTTCGCACATTATATTCTCTCGTATGTGCTGAATATACAAGTTGCAGATAAATTTTTCATTTTTTCTTAAGAGTTGTTTTTGTTAGAGTATATTTAATACTGACTTTGATACTTGTTTATCGTAGTTTACTGAAATCTCCGTGCCACTCATTGCGCAAATTACTGGCACATTTTCGTTGATAATGTTAACTTTTAAGCATTAGATAATTTAGTAATTATATACAGCAGAGATCATGATGGACGCAAGGAGTTTATGTAACTAAATTTATTAAAATTATGTTGTTCCTTCTGACTTGAATCTGATAGGCCAAGGACGACCATATTTATTTTCAAAGACTTTAAAGCTTTGCTTCACAACAGAGAGCAACAAAAGTATTTATGAGGTCTATATTAGCATGTCGACGAACCTTTCTGTTCTGCGTTGTCATCATTCGATACTTGGGGATTCTCAAGACTTTATAAGCTGTTTTAAGAGAGGATTTGCCAGGTCAGCGAAAAAGCGATCGCTTGAAAATTTACAACCTATGTTTTTTATTGGGGGCTTCGATTCTACACATGAAACTGTGGGAATGAAAAAATTTTTAAACTTTCAGACCTTATTTTGACTGAGTTACAGAAAAACCCCGGGAAGTCGTTCGAAGATTTCTCGAAAAAGCACTGTCTCTAGTATTTTGCAAATAACTTCATCAAATTTTGTTCATTCTGTTCGAGCAATGTCTCTTTCGAAAGAGCATATAAAAATGCATTGACCAAGCTACTTTTTCATTTTTTAGACGTGAAACTGAATTTTTATAATTCACATGAAGCGAAAAGTCATGATTTTGAAAAGTGAAATTATTCGCACAAAACGTAAGTATCTCTCGACCGTTAAGTTATTGCAGTCTAGACTTTATAACATCTTGTAGAGCTTTCAATTCTCTACAAAATTAGACGTGAAACTTTGTCCAAATACCTGGGCCTCATGCCGAAAAATTCGCTACAATCAGTTGTACTATCACCACCGCTACGACAGTTTTTTCCAAAAAATTTAGTTCTAATAAACGAAAACACACTTTGCATAGGAAATCGCTAGTCCTGATTACAAAGCAAGCCAGGTAGGACCGATTTAAACACATACATTTCGGTTTTGCCTTTGTATGTGAGAGTTCTTTGCCTCTTACTCTTATGCATGCGTCAACCTGAAGTACAAAGCTTTTGAAGTTTCATTGTGTTGTGGGATTTCGAATGACCTTCACGATCTCTTTGCATGATAAGTAAGTGTTTGGTTGATAAGGAGCATCACGGAAAGGAATTTTTATGTAATTATGTTATACTATCAGAAATCTGATTCTATCGTTAATAGTCGATCAATATTACGCCTATGCACTTAAGAATAACCCTGGCTTCCAGCCACTTGGATGTACAAGTCTATTGTCATTACTGGTCATACTGATTAAGTTGTTACGATCTAAACTTTATGACATCTTGTAAAGCATCTACAAGACACAGTTTACAGGGTATCTGAAGTATCAATTATTTTGCTGCGAATGGCAGACTAGCTTTCGACGGTTTATTTTTACTTGTTAATGAATTTGGACTTGACGTCGTCAGTAAATGATCGATTTTCGACAATCTAAAGCGTGCTCGAATGTATCTGAAGTCGGACTAAAAGGTTCATGTTAATAAATCTTCTACAATCCGGATCATTGTGCTAATTATGCACTATCAGTCGCGAAAGACTCCGATTATGATCACAAGTGTGATCATCCTCACGACGATGTGTGTAACGAATGTGAGAACCTTGCTAGCATATTGAAAAGAATACACGATGCCATAACTGACAGCAATCAATTTGATCCAGAAATACTCGAACGAACACTGGAAAAATTCAAAATGTGCACGAACTCGACTGACGCGTGGAAATGCCATATACTACGGGCCGTCAATCAAGACATTTGCAGACAGGAGACACTTGAAAACCTGTCGCCCGACTCAGTCTACGTGTGCGTGGACTGGGCGATGAAGTGGATTCCAGAAAGTTACCGGGAATCCCAGGAAAATTTCTTTAGCCAACGCCGGTTATCCTGGCATATCAGTGTAGTAGAAAAGAAAGAAGAGGATGCCAACGGTACAGTGCCAAAAGAGGACTCATCATCCGACGACGAAGATAACTATATCGATTCGAGTGAAGAAGAGGAATGGCGCTCACTGAAAAAGCTATACTCGAGTATGTAGATATAGAAATTGAAAGGTATCCTCTCGTTTCACCACGTCTCATTTCGTCCAATACTTGCTTCGTTCCCTCTCGTTTCGTCCCGTTTATTTTCGATCATTCTACTCATTTTATAACAACTCATTTTTTTTCTACCAACTGCATACTAATCATTATTAATATAATTAATTAAGATAATATAAGAAATTGATACATGGCTTTATAAGTTACATTTATTATTTTATTTACGAGTTACAATGAAATATATAATTTTACAGTATTAACACATTTGCCACATTTAAGTGCAAATTCAGTTCCAGACAAAGTAACATTTTCATATCTTTTAAAAATATTCCTTCAATTTATTATCACACTTATTGTAGACACTTTCTTCCGTTTGACTGTTTGTGTGAAACATTCTGTATAACGTGTATTGAATTTGAATATTGAAATTGAAGAAATATTTTTAAAAGATATGAAAATGTTACTTTGTCTGGAACTGAATTTGCACTTAAATGTGGCAAATGTGTTAATACTGTAAAATTACATATTTCATTGTAACTCGTAAATAAAATAATAAATGTGCCTTATAAAGCCATGTATCAATTTTTACTATTTATTATTCACGATGAAAAGTAATGTATATTTAACAAAGCGTCGATTCATCTTGACAAGAGAAACATAAGTTATGTCGTTGATCGGCTCTTTATCTACGAATTAGTTATTAATTGAGACGTTCTATGTCGAAAGTGGCTGATGTTGTGGTTAATAGGAAGTTTTAGTCACGAGTAGTCGAGGAGTTTACTTTTTCCCTATTGGATGAATGCCACATAAGAAACAGAATGCACTTTACACCCAAAAATATCATGAAGAGTTCATCTTCTTTTATAGCGAATTTATTGTTTCATCGATGTGAATGGACGAAACGCCTTCTAAAATATATTTTTCGAAGGCTTTCTGCACAGCTAGTTCTCTAGGAACCATCTGAAAATTCCCAAAGAACTCAGTATTATGTTCGTTGAAATTTATGTAGTTTATTACCGATATGTATACATTTTTTCAACTAGCGTTGTGTGGAAATTCATTGGATTTAGCAATGCCAAGTCCGCTCTAGAACCAAAATCAACATATTTAAAAAATTGAGTTTTTCAATGACAGTATAAAAAAAAGAACTGATATATATTTTTTTTCCCTTAGATACGATAGCCATGATCGAGTAAAAAGATTATTTTATCTTCTAATCAGAAAAATCGGATGGATTTGCTATTTGATACCATCGGCAATTAAATGTAACAAGTGCAAAACGGCAGAAGTAACAAAAACCAGTCAGCAATCACAACCATTACAGCGAATTGCTATTATTGATGTTTTAAGTTACTTATCCCTTTATTGATTCATCAACAAACGATAATAAAAACGCAAATATTGATATTGTTTCAAGTGTACTTGATGAGCTCTGTTTCTGCAATCGTAGAACGGAAAAAGAGCACTAGAGACATGTTGTAGTCTTCGTGGTCAGTGATAGTAAATAAATGCTGCATTATTATGTCGATGCTGCATAAATGAAAGTTTCATTTTTACTGGTGTTGCAATCGTTTTAAGAGAAAGTTAATGGAAAAAGATTGTTGTTTTTTTCTTGATATATCCACAGCATAAAAGCAACTACTTACTACTATTTACTATTTACTATAAAAAATAATCTAACTCTAAAAAATAACCAGAGTCAGTGTTACTTTTGTATGCATGAATTTTGTATGAACTTCAAGAAGCTAAAAAGAAACTAATAAAACTGCACTATTCTCCTGATATTCGGAACCACATCAAGATAAGCAAAATGATTAGCATGTGATTATATATGGCTAATTCAGTTTTTCTTAGTTTCAAAACGTTAACACAAGAAATAATTTTTGATTTTAGAAAGTTTACATTTTTTTCGACTTTCATCTAGTTGGCTTAGTTTGCTTGATTGAAGTTCTGAAATTATAATTTAGGTATGATTTTGTAGAGTATTTCGCAGCGCATCTTTTAAAAAAACGTCTACATCGGTCGGGTCAAAAGTGACCGAGTTGAAGCAAAAAAAAAAAGAGTCTCATTTTCTCTGCCACACCAGTTATTTTCACTCACATGGTAGTTGGAAATTAATGTTATTCATACTTTGTCAGTCTAAATTTGACACAGTCGAATCCGTGATCAGATGACTGAAATCATGAAGGAAACTATTCATTTTAATGTACGGATATGAGCCAATAGGTTTTTTCGGCATTTGCTTTATATTATATTTTTAGATAGAAATAAAGCAAGCAAACAAACAAACAGGAAGCGCAACTAAAAGTTTGTTTTCACAATATCACAATTTGCACAGTCACTTTGCTGTATTTATTAAATTTTTTGCAAAAACCAATACACACGGATAAGTGATGGGACTATTCTGGTATAAATTGATCAACACTGATGCTGCTAAAGCAAAATATTTTCAAAATTAAAAAATCAACGTCTTTTTTTGAGTACGATGACAAACTTCAAAAATGCCGTTTCTCTCTAAGTAGAAGATCGTGGGTTTAGGAGTCATTTTGTTTTGAACTACTAAAAATGAAAATCCTTTTTTAAAATGAGGAGGTGTACCGTTAGTAGCACATCTGTTACTCATTTCGTTGTATTCAACAACATTAATAACTTCAAACTGACGTTTGGAAGAATGAATCATTGTTATTTTAACAAAATTCGATCCTATAACAATATTAATGTATTTTCAGATGAAATATTTAATCATGGTTTAAATAAATACATAAAAAGGATTATATACGTATAATAAGGGAGGTAAAACAGATCGAACACAAAACAA
>CAJNOQ010009523.1:0-10211 GCA_905250885.1 Didymodactylos carnosus
TCACAATAGACATTTATACACCATTGGATAGAGAATTTAAAGGGCTACATTTTGGACTATTTATTTTTTAAAACACTCGAAATCGACTTTTTGGCCTAATGTCCGCTTAGTTGCCCACTGTGCATCTATCTTTTTCAAAGTCTTATTGCTAACCGTGCATCTTAAGCGACTTCTACTGAGTGCTTACGAACCGTTGTCATTCTACTGAGCGCAAAAACCAATGTCATTTTTGGATTCAGTACAACCGATTACCTATTGTCCAGTGAGTCTTTGCCTAAAAGCGATTAGACAGTTGGTGTCCTTTCCTTGTTAGCATTTGTTAGCAATTTTTTTCTTCATTACGTGTCTGTTATGTTTTAGACGAACACAGACATTTTTCTTATCATTTATGATCTTAGTTGACTATCTGTCAAACGAGTGGTCAGTATAACAAAAAAGTATGAGAAACCGACTTACATATTTTGGCCATATTTCGAAAAACATCAGACGGAAGTTACAGAAGTTGTGAGAAGGCCATGAGGAAATGAATGAAATTCGACATGATTTTAGTAATGGTAGCGATATACAAAATAGTGTTTTTATTAATATTTCATCAATATTATAAAAATATCGAATATTAACTGTTAATCTTTCTAATTTTGTTACTTGTATTAATAGAGAAATAATCTTCTTACTTGAAATATCATTATGATCGAAACTTAATTTAATTTCTTTTAAATCTTGTGATATCATAAAAGATGGGAACAGAGTAGCCTCTTCGTAAGGTTTAATTAAATTTAGATCTAAATATTTTAGTTTAGGCATATAGGTAAATAATGATCCCAATTCACTGAAGTAAAAGCCACTATGTTTGATTGTTAAATATTCGATTGATGACGATTGCTGATATGATTGTAGTTGAAGTTCACCAAAATTTGGTATTATATCATTTTTGCTAAACAATGATAAATATTTTAAATTTGTTAAATGAAATATTTTTGTAAGATTTAATCGATTAATGCTGTCATATGTTTGAACTGATAGATGAATCAAATTTGGAAAGTTTTCTAAGCTTTCGACAATGCTTTCCAAATCCTGTGATTTCCAATAGTCTGATCCTTTAAAAATTAGTTTTAGTGTTTGCAAATTTATCCAATTTTGGGCGTTCATTGTAAAGAAGTGATCTAGAAAAACATATATTCCTGCACTATATGTATAAGATCTTCAAAAGAAAAGACATCTAGAAAAATAACTTGCACCAAATAGTCAAATGTCTCAGGGAATTTTTTCTAAATAAACTATGCCAAACTAGTTCATCTCTCGTCTTTAGAAAACTTAGCAAATGTCTCTTTGTTTTTCTTTGTTCAATTTAAATTATGGTACAATCGAGATTATCTCCTCTAACATGGCACGTGCTGATGGATGAAGTCTTACTTGTTGTACTAATATCAGTAAAAAACCATTTCATCAAATCAGATTGTGATGGAAAATATGTTTGATTTCCATCTTCTATTGTTAATGCTTTAATTTGTTTTGTATTTATGTATGGAATAATATAATCAAATAAATCATCCAATCGAATAAGAGTTGAACATTTGAAATGGAGATAACGATTGTTAAGGAGCAGTTGAAAACGTTTATTTAAATAATAAAAACTATTGTAAATCTCGTTACTATTTAAGTAATCAAAGATATCGTATAAAATTTCGTTGGGTAATTGTTCGAATTTACTTATTGTCGACGGCATTTTTTTGATAGGATCCTATGATGTTTTTTTACTCTGCGTTTTGTGAGTGAAAGTTACACGTTTGTGAGACTTTTCTTACATGTACTTCCTTTAGAAAATGACATTATATCATCATTTGTTGTCATTACTATGTGAAAAAGAATAAAAAAGTTACTTATTGATTCATAATTTACCTTTATCAAATGTAAAGAGAAGAACAAAAACATTATGTAGTATTTATGGCAGTGAAGGAGTAAAAGGTACTTTCGTGCACTTGAAACACAAGAAACAAGTGTAAAAGGTTTCGTTTGACAAATCTAAGTATTTCAACTATCTTTCTGTTTTTTCAATGTACTGCCGATGTTTAGTTGATTAATCAGTGATGTATTTTAAAAAAATTAAGGTTTCTAGCGTGTTTTAAAACTAAAATTAAAAAGTTCACTAGTCACTCAAAGAACATCAGAAGGAGTTTAAAACTTCAGGATATCACTGACTTTTGTTCGCCAAACTTGATTATAAGATCGACAATGCGACGAGCACAATTTTAGTAATGGGTTTTCTAGAAAACCTTCTGGAAAACCTCAGAGTTTTGTAAAAGCTCCTTCTAGATCCCCTTTAAATAGAATATAGAATAGTTTAAACATTCTGCATTCTGAGTTTTGAATTCGTTCTGATGTTCTTTGAGTGAATAGTGAACTTTTTAATTTTAGTTGAAAACAGGCTGGAAAACCTAATTTGTGTAAAACTTGCTTTTCGCTAGATTTTTAATAAACTTTTTCTGACAAAACTGTTGCCAGGAGAAGCAGCAAGGTCGAAAACCTATGTGTTCATATGTTTTTGACTTTTCACAACGTATACTTAGACCGGTGGTAGTAGAATTAGTACAGCTTCTAAACAAAGAAAGATGAAGGTCTCGGATTTCCAGCATTATGAAGGAAAAGGCCTCTTGTTCTAACCTACGCCTAAGATCGAAACTGGTAATGGAAACATTTTTTTTTTTTGGAAGCAGAAAAGTGAAAGCAGCGTGAAAGTTACCAAAATATTCCGGTGTAAAAGCACTATAGAATGCCGGAAGATGTCTTATTTAGCTCAGAATTCTTCACTCTATCAGACTATAAGGTTGGTAACATTTTCTGACCCAAAACTAAGGACTTGGTTTTCCAGCGGTCAGGTTTTCTAGAAGCTCTATTATCAACTTTTCTCATGAAAGGGACGATATGCACCTCATCTGATAGAAAAATCTTCGGGCTATTCAAAGCATTTTTCAGATTGGTTCCAACTTTTACTAAAAAGGCAAAAACAACGGAGTTCTTGTGATTATGACACACTATAGTGCTTAGATAACACCCAAAAGCTTCTTTTCCATATCTTTGATGACTGGCCCCGCCTGTCTTGATACTGTGATCAGCTCACTTTGTAGAGAATTTCAAGGGCTATCCAATGGTATGTTTTCGAACAATACATAATTTTTCTTTATGGCAGAAAGACGACTAACGGAGTGTTCAGAGCACTAAGATAGGTGAAAATCATTGTACCGGTCAAGTATTTCAACTATTGACCAATGTGGGCATATTTTTGAAAGACCCATTTATAGCTCATTTTGAAGCTCGTGAAATTCTCTATCGAATGACATATAAAGCGGAGTAATTCACGAGAAAATCAATGGATATTATAAACATGAACGCCGTTGTGTGGTGTTTCAAAGAAATGTCACTTTCTCCCGAACGGAAAAAAGTAAAGACAAAAGCCTGTGTAGATCTTTTAATGGTCATGTTACCTATGGAATCACGTAAGGTTTATTAATTTATCATCTACCCAAACGGAGTTGATGGGTCAACCGGTAGATGTCACAATTTCACATCTCCGTAGAAAATGGGGAGACGAAGCGATCCGATGATAAGTGAACAGCTTCAAAACACCATTTTCTGATATAGTTTTTCATGGGGAATCTAAAGAAAAAAACATTTGTTCCTTTAAACGCAGAGAAACAGGAGAAAAACGACATTTATCTAAAAAAAGTCGGTTTTTGCAGCTTCAAGGATTTTACAGTTTTTGCCCTTTTTAACCAGAAAAATCTGTTTTTTCTCCATAAATTATACATATTCGGAATCAGCGTAAAATTCCACGTCTAGTGATGAACAACTTGTTGGGAAATAAAATTATGGTCCTCCTTTGAAGTACGGACGCCTTACTTTTTATTTACCCTTATGTATAACACATCAAAGACTTTCCCTACTACGTATTTGAGTGATATCACCATATGTATGAGTATGTTAACAAACACATATTGCTAATCATACAAGTTTCAATTTTCAAAGACCAAAATATGTTTTCGTACTAGCTATCAGGTTTTTATGTTCATCTAAGACTTGTTTTATGTCTGAATCACACATTACTGTGAAACGTGCGTTTTCTTTATCTTTTTTTTGCCTCATCATTCAATTACAAGCACTTTTTTGTTCCTTTCTTCTTTAAATAAAAATTATTTTGTGCGCAAAACAAGGTACGTCTCACAGTTGTCACCTCAACACAAGAATACACACTTTTATTGAAGATTAGTAAGTAGATGCACGTCTTAGTTTTCAGTCAGACAAATCGTTTTTATTTATAATTGACGCCTTATGGTTGACGCTACATGTACTAGTTGTGTCTCAGGACACTTACATGAAGGAAATCCAAGTGGAACGACGGATACAATGGTAGGACTCCCCGTGTACATTGCTACGAATAACACCACCACCTCAACAGATAAAATCATTGTGGTTATGACAGACGTCTTTGGATGGGAACTCAAGAATATACGTCTTCTAGCTGATGAATACGCATCGAACGGTTTCTACGTCCTCGTACCAGACTTCTTTAAAGGCGATCCAGTTCCACTTGAACTCGAAGCAAAGCTAGCTCCTCCGTCAGCACCAAAGAGAAATTTCTTTACTGCAGTGAGTGATACATTTAGCGCCGCTACAACTGTCGGGCCTTGGCTTATCCGACATCGAGAATCAGTATCGAAACCAATCGTCGACAGTTTCTTCATCGGACTTCGACAACAGTATCCATCTTCAAAGATCGGAGCAGTCGGTTTCTGCTGGGGTGGTCGATACGCTATTCTTCTCACTCATACAGATGCAAAAGTCCAGGTTGATGCAGCTGTCGCAATTCACCCGAGTTTGCTGTCCATACCTTCGGAAATTGAAAAGATTGCAAAACCAGTTAGTTTCGCAGTTGGTGATAAAGATCAGTACATGTCAGTTAAGCAAGCCGATCAAACAAGACTGATCCTGTCGAAGAAGACAAACGTCGATGGAGAAGTTGAAGTGTATCCAGGAATGGTACATGGATTTGGTTGTAGAGGAGATTTGACAATAGAAGAGAATAAAAAGGGACATGATAGAGCAATGAAACAAACTATAGATTGGTTCAAGAAGTACTTGTAAATTTTAGTACTCCTAATCTGAACAATAAATGTGCATTTGACTTCTTTTTATGCACACACAAGCCATATATAATACACTTAACTTTTTCTGCACATGCATATACAATTAAGTAATTACAAGGACGTTCTAGTCATATTATGCAATTTACGAATGAAGAAAAGAAAAGGTCAGAGCCTATTTATTTCTCTCTCTCACTCAGGAAAAAGATTTGAAGTTTGGCAAAAATATTTCGTTTAGGAAGAGACTTGATTCAACACAATGTTTGTACGAAACGGAAAAATTATGAGACGACAAAAAACAAAACAAATCATCGTTGAGTTTTGGAGACTCCATTCTGTGCAGTCAAGGGACTGCACAGAACTGTTTTTAATCATGCATACGTCACTATACTTTAAACTGTGCTGCTGTTGCGGATTCAAGAATGATAACTTCTAATTCTGCTGTTGTTATTTGCATGCTCTGACTAGGCATGATAATTCTTTATTCATCCATAAGCCTGCGTAGAAAGGGAATATATTTTCTTCGTAGGAAAGAAAAAATAATTTTTGAGCGAGAATGAAAACAATAGGATACAGAGAAGAAATATGAATACCACGCGGAGGAGAAAATGGATGATTTTAACTTTCATTGATATCAGCTGTAATCAATAACAAACTATCAAACAAGTTCTATTACTTTTGCCACCTCTACACTACGACAATCATATTTGCAGGTGTTGGTGCAAACGAGTTTTGAAGTCTTTAATAGTGGGAGAGCTCACTACAGCCTCGGGTAGGGTTGTATTCCACTCCCGAGCAGTTCGGTAAAAGAAACTACTGAGGATGGTCTGAGTTCGAGCAAAAGGAACCTCGACTTGAGCTTGATATAGAGTGTTACGATTCGATTGTCTGTTTGGGTTATGTCTGATAATGCCTAATCTAAAGAGAAGTGAGAATCCTCTAAAAATTTTGAAAAAGAGAACGAGCCAGAAATATTTACGTTTAGCCGAAAGCAGAGAAAGGTTTAATTTGTTCGCTAGGTCAGATCCTACACTATTAAAATCCCGTGTGATCATATGTGCAGCCAAGCATTGAACAGATTCTGGACGGGTATTGTTATTTGCAAAGTCAGTATCATATAATGCACATGCATAGTCCATTTTACTCAAAATGCAAGTTTTACAGATTTGAAGCCGGACGTGAGCAGATGCTTCTTTTTTAAACTGGCGATACATCGCTCCAAGACGTTGTCTACAAGACAAAGCGAGGTCTTCTACGTGCTGAACCCACCTCAAGTTGTAACTTATCTTGAGATCTAACAGGGTTAGATGCATAGCTCGATTCATTAGGGTTCCTTGATTTAAAGTAAACTGGTAATTATCAACTTTTTCTGGACTATTAGAGACAAACGTCCAAGAGCATTTCGAGACGTTGAGTGACATTAAGTTACCTAGACACCAATTGTTGATGTGATCTATGTTAGCCTGGCAGTCGGAGAGCAAATGTGAGACAGAAATGGGACAAATCAACGTGCAGTCATCAGCAAACAGGATAGAATCAGCCGGCAGTGAAACCTTTGACGGTAGTTCATTAATGAAAATTAAGAATAGGAGAGATCCTAGAATTGAGCCCTTAGGTACCTCAGCAGTTACTCGACAGAATTTAGAGAGTGAAGTACCCACTCTCACTTGCTGCCTTCGACCACTTAAGTAACTAGAGAACCATTCAAGAGCACTAGTGGAAAGCCATAAAGAGGACAGTCGATGAAGTAGTATCTGAAATGGTACTCTGTCGAATGCTTTTTCTAAATCAAACGTCACTAAAACAGTATCAACGGGATTGATTTGATTCAGGTTTTCCGTGAGCTTATACAACAGATAAGCAAGAGCATCCAACGTGGAAAATCTGGGACGAAAACCGAATTGATTATTAGAAAAAAAGTAGGTTTCGTTTAAATGTTTAAGAAATTGATCGTATATAAACCTTTCGAGAACCTTACTAACAATCACCGTGATGATCCGCGAACGACACTATCGCGAAGACTCGTTGGAAAATAAAAATAAATGAGCGTGGTTTTGTATTTTGTATATCATGTTTTCAAACCTGAGTGAAGTTGTGTGGTTAATAGTCATTATGTGATACAGTTACAAATATCCAGTTTCATTGCTTATCGTGTTTGACCGGTTTTCTCTTCTGTACACGATAAGGTGAAGCTCACTATTTATAGCAGTGCAAAATCCGAGACNTTTCGCGAACAGATTCCGACTCTTCCACGAATTTTCATAGTAAACATTTGGATATTTTTGGCACTGTTCGCGGGAGGTGGTGGACAGTGTGAGAGTGAGTTCGAAAAGTAGTTTCACACAAAGCATATTTTCATGATGCGAAACTAGATATCTGTGACTGTATCAAATAATGACTATTCACCACATTACTTCATTTAAGTTTGAAAACAGGATGTACAAAATAGAAAACTGGTCTCATTTATTCTTGAGTAAATGTACTTTTGATCACCAAAGAAAGATACTTTTGATCACCAAATTTTCCAGCATCACATTTTTATACATGTAAACATATAAATTTTAACAAAGGCAATATTTTCACAGTTCTATTTACATTTATTTACAAATTTAAAGCTGGTTGAATATGTGTAGTCAAATTTCTTCATCTCTTCTTTATTCATTCATAATATCAGTGCACCATTACAATCATGTAGCTGTCCAGTTGGCATGAAACAATATTCATGTAAACATTCGGGTGGATTGGCAATTTTATTTAACTTGTATCAAGTTAGCGATAAAACACGTATTCAACCATTGAGCAAACGAAAAACAAAAGGACGCCTCAAGAAAGTTAGCAAAGCTTTAAATTTGTAAATAAATGTAAATAAAACTGAAAATATTGCCTTTGTTAAAATTTATATGTTTATATAAATAAAAATGTGATGCTGGAAAATTTGGTGATCAAAAGTATCTTTCTTTGGTGATCATTTGTATCTAAAGGCGTTTGGTGATCAAAAGTATCTTTTTTTGGTGATCAAAACAATTGTCACCCTAAACCCTCTATAGTAAAAATTATATTTTTCTTTGAAAAAAAGCTAATTAAAATAGAAATTAATCAACGGACAGTAAGTCGTGTAAACCTTTTTGATCACCAAATCAATTAAAGAATATATAGCAATTAATTAGCAATGATTACCAATTATTAAGCAGACAGACAAAGAAAAGAATATAAAGAACCTTTAATTGATTAATATACAACTGAACATGACGGAATATTATATATTCAAATATATACAAATAAATATATTAATGTTATATTTTAGTAGCCGGCCATAAACTGCACGTCTGATCTGATTTCGAACCTTTTACTTTTGTTTCCGAAAATAAACATTCAAAATCTATCGTTCTTCATGCTTAACTGCAAGAATGTCGTTTTTGGTTTTAAAATATAACATTAACAGTAAAACTTCTAAAAACTTCAACCGTTGAAATTAAACGTCTTTCCATATTTCTTCTTGTATATACTTTTTTTATATTCTTTTTCTTGTCTGTCTACTCATTAATTGGCAATCATTATTTTTATTTTTATTCGTGTCTTGCTGTGATGTAATTTATCCAATGAACAAAAATAATCATGCGGTGTTTTAAACAGAGCAATTCTTTTCTTCGAAACGTTTTGTATCGCTCGATTTGAAAGAGATGAGATTTGAAAAGAAAGAGATTTGAAAAGAAATGAAGAAAGAAGATAAATAAGGAGAAGTAGTTGGCAAACTGAACAGATAAAAAGAGTAAGAATCATGTGTCAGTAGAAATATACTTATAGTCACGAAAGACCGCGTATGATCGTATCAGAACTTATGGAATCATACCATTTCGTGTGTAAGATCTCCTAAGATCGCATGGATAATTGTTGTACAAATCGTATAGTCAGAACCCTGTGACTTTTCAGCAGGGCCGTTCAGAACGAGAGGGGTGACTCCTTCTCCAATGTCATCCTTATAACCGATCCAAAATGTCATTTTATAACCGATCCTCACAAATACACCTCTAAAATTGGAGAGATCGGTTCTGATAAAAATCTTTTTTAGTCCCAGTCAGAGTCCGAGTCCTCAATTTCCACACGACAGACAGTGATCAGAAGATAGATAAGAGAGATCTAGAAAATGGACATGTAATGATAAGAGTGTCTATGGTTCAGAAATATACTTATAGTATAATAAGGAACCAGGTAACATTGTAACAATTACTACAAGAATAGTTGGTGCTATGTGTATGTCAAAGATAACAAGCAACGTATAAGTTTTTAAGAAGGCTCTTTGATCAAACGTTGTTCTAAAACAGCCAACTTTGTCCATTTTTTACCAAAAAGGAGGAAAAGCAGTAGAAAATTTTATTTAGGAGGAAAAGGTGGGAAAGTAGGACGAGTAGACTGCAAAAGAAACCTGTGTACTAAAATCTCGTCTTTATTTACCTGACATGCACTGAAAGTGAATTTATTCACTTTTTACGCACAGCGTATGCACCAGATGTCATTCACTACTAGTCTCCCATGCACCGTTTATGCACCGCGCATGCGCTATGTATGCATATCATATACGATGCAAGTATTGTCATCAGGTCTTATAGTAGCGCAATTCAATTTGTCATGAAGAGATTCTTTTTCATGAATTGACTGTACTTCGTCATTTTTACTAACGTTTGTCCAAAACTAAATCTTTATAGATCGACAGTATTGAAGTAGTTAACTATCCCGCTGATTAATAAAGTTCAGATAAAAAAATCTATTTTAGACAGCTGGCGCGAATCCAGAGCTGCCACTGTATATTAAGTGAGACTTCTAATTCTGTCTTTAGATCGAAGCCCATAGTCTACATATTTGAGGGAATTTATTGCTTCCACTGTGTTCTGCAGAGCTATTAACTTTCTAGAAGAAACAATTAGTTATTAGTGAGAAGCATAATACAATTGTAAAGGAAATAACAAACATTATCATGATTAGAGCGTAAAACAAGTAAACTGTTCAAACGTAAAAAGGCAGTCTTTATTTATCTTAGCGGCCATGTGTCTCTGCTTTAAGGTTTCAGTTGAAGTT
>CAJNOQ010009524.1:0-10209 GCA_905250885.1 Didymodactylos carnosus
GTCCCGACCAACTCGGTATTTGACATATTCCAACCGGCCCGTATGAATTGATTATTTAGCCTGCTCGGCCCGAACTGTGATTTTATGCGACCCGGCCGGCCCGAAACCGACTTCAGATCCGGAGAACCAGCCCTTATACAAATTGAAGCAATAAAAACATCGGAAAAGTCAATTGTATTATTAATTGAAACAACATATCTAACGGAACCATTGACTGAAGAACATACATTAGTTAAACAATTATATTTAATTATACAATTATATTTAATCCAGACAATGAATTTTATAGCTGAGGTGACATTAAGATTGAATTGCAATCCTTCATTCATTTACAAGTATTTCGGTTGTGCGATATAGATATACATCGAACAATCAACGTACAAAAAGTTTTTAAGCAATAGTATAATTGGGCGCATCCGCATAGTGCGGATTGTCGCCGTTTCGATTTAACATCACAAGAAGAAGGCGTATTAATTCTCAATACTCCGGAGGACGATTTATTACTTAATCATCAATTCAATCATGTTGTTTTAATCTGTAAACTTTCACAGATAAGAATTTTGGTTTATATTCCTATATTTTTTTTCCGAGAAAATTTTAGAATCAAAAAGTGTAACAGCCTCGGTCTCTTCTTTCTCTTACCGATTGTGTATGATTATCACTATTCTCTATAATATTGTTTGTTTTTGCACTCGATAACGACCTAATTGTTCGATTACTCACAGGCGTTCTATGTGAGAGCTGCCTGTTAACTGTAGTTATTTGTGGTGTTGTTGTTTTACGATTCTTCTTTTCCATTGACTGCCCTTACGTTAGATTCGTCTCTGTATGTGTATGTATCAAAAACAGTTAAAAACCAAGGAAGGTATCAATATCACATCAAATTTACCATATTAAATACAAAAATAGAAAAATACTTACTGAAACGAGAAATATCTAAAATAATTTCCCTTTACTCCCTAAACAGGCTCCGAAATATAGTTGAAACATTTTATGATTGTTTATTCACAAAAAGCGTGGTCGCGACTAAATTTTTAATAACTTTTGATAGAACGCAGTTGGGTCACTGTAGGTTCCATCACTCGAAAGTCAACACCTATACGCATCATTTTGTCTGTTGCTACGGATTCCATCAAATTTTTGGGGCAGTTTTATTCTGCCTTAAATACATTGCAAAAGAATTCTAATCAATAATTATCCACTCAAAATAAAATTGAGCTTGTAATCGTTTAAATGCACTTGAACCACACTTAGACTATATTAATGATTTGAATAAATGCACAAGCTTAAATCACTAATGTAGTCTAAGTGTAGTTCAAGTGCATTTAGACGATTACAAGCTCAATTTTATTTTGAATGGATAATTATTGATTATAATTCTCTTGCAATGTATTTAAGGCAGAATAAAACTGCCCCGAAAATTCGACGAAAAATCACGAAAGGAAGCACTTTTTTTTTCTTGGCAGTTAGATCATATACTATAGACCAATAGAAACATTGATGGTGCTTATGATTATAAACGAAAATCCATGCTTATCCTAACTTACATTAGTAATATACATATTTCATAAAGTGTTGAAAAACGGGCCAAGTCTGACCGGGCCGGCCGGGTCGCATAAAATCACAGTTCGGGCCGAGCAGGCTAAATAATCAATTCATACGGGCCGGTTGGAATATGTCAAATACCGAGTTGGTCGGGACGGACCGCTAAAAATATGGCCAGCCCTAGTGGATAACCCTTTTAAGTCATTTTCATAAATAGTTCAAAAATTTTGTAACTCAGTCAGGATCGATTCAAAATACCTCGTAGTCTTAAAATATAATCCATAGCTGTGCTGCATGATCGTACCATTCATAGTGCGAAAAGAAACAGTTTATACTTTTCAAGTTTTTCAGAAAAGTTAGACGTGCGCTGCGAACGTTGTTACAATTTCACGAATGAATAATCACATAGAGAGCCTCAAGAAAAATATTAGAAATATAGACGTAAATGTTCAGTTTGGGCTTGGAGATAGATTCAAATAACCTGCAGTACAGTATAAGACTTGGATTGATCAGATTTTTCTCTTTTGTTTATCTGAGTGAAGCACTTCTTTGTATCAAATCAGAAGTAGTTCACTTTAATCGTTTACAGCGATATCATAACGCATCCGTTACTTAGAAATATTGCCAGAATAGGCAACTTAATCCTACAAAATGACAAGATCCAAAATTGAATTTGAATCAATAAATTTTGCTTTTGGGGATCCAGATTTCCAGAAACTAGAGTGCAGAGTTTCATATGTCATCATATCTTTTACAGGAAAAGCCAGTAAGTAAAGACGTAAAAATAGTTCTCTCGTTACAGATGAGATTATTTATCTTTTCTTAAATTGTGCGTGCGTACGTTATTATTTTGGAACCGAGACGTGTTGATAGAGAAGCTTGAAAAATAGCTCAAAAGTTCATGAAACAGGTCGCAAAGCTGAATAATCACCACTTAATAAAAACCGTAATGCTGTAACAGAGATGATTTTTCGACTATCTTAGCAATAAATAAAGTTTTCTAGAAAAACGTTTCTCATTCGGCAGCCCAAAGCCTCTGCTATAAACCAGTATCAAACATGAAACGTAAAGTGTCTTTATTCGCTGAGATCTGAGCGTTTCTCAACTCCACCAGAGACTTCAGGACTTTTTTCGTTAATGCTGTAATAACTGGATTAAAGCTCCAGAATAACCTCAAAACTTCAGGAGTTATTAGAACGAGAGAGATCTACAAAATGACGCAAGAACCAACTCCTCAGCTTGTGTATTAATTGAGAAAAACTAAAATCTAGTGGCAAAGACGTAAAGGTTACTTACCGGTTGCTTCAGTATAAAATACTTTTATTACAAACAAGTGCTCTGTTTCTGAGAAAGAATTTTTTTTTAATAGTATCAACGTTCGATCAAAAAGAAAAAAATCAATCAGATCAAACTGAGGTAATCACTGAAAATAAATAATTATGTAAATAAGATACTACTTGATTATGCTCAAACTTGAAAATACAAAGAATTATTATAATAAGCAATTGCGCTTTTTTTCTTATTAAAATTGAAAGTTTGGAATTAAATACTTTGAAGAAGTTTGTATTCGTATGTGCGTACCTAAAAGTATTTACTTGATAACCCTACACATTCTTCAACGCAAAAATATAATCGCCTTATCTTGATCTAGATCAGAACTGGCCAACGTTAATTCATTTCAACTGCTCTGCAACTTCGACTCAACTTCGATAAGAATTGTTTGTAATTTTAAATCTATGTTCGGCAATGAATGCATGACACTTTTGAGAAATCAGTCAAATTTATATTCTATCTGAAAAAGCCTCTTTGTATTTCCGAAAGTGAAACGGAACGTTTCATCGGTGTATTAATAGTGATTGGTATCTATTCATTCCTGCAACAACGTTTCTTTTGGACGAATGCTACCAGTGTTGAATCTATATTGTCAGTTATAAGTCAAGATTGATTTTTACAAATAAAAAAGATTATACATATTGTTGACAGTTCAATCTAGCAGATTGTAATGACCAAACATTTGACGGAGTTGTTAAAGCTCGCGTATTACTAAATATTGTCAAACAAAATTTCACAAAAGTTCCAAAAGAAGAGAATTGAAAGCCCTAACGAACAAGTAATACCTTTTAAAGGAAGAAGTATTATGAAGCAACATATATGAAATAAACTCAGTCGTTGGGGTTACAAAATGTTTGTTTTAATCGGTGATCAAAATGGTTATGATATGTTCTGATTTTATTTTAATAGTAGTAAAGGCGATAAATCAGAACTTGATTTCTGTACAAGAACTTTTATGGACGTTTTTGAACAGTACCACGTTCAGTTAATCATAACTTACACTGTGATACTTACTATACAACTATTCGATTACAGGTATCGCTATACAGATTGGGTATTAATGCTGCTGATACAGTAAGAACGAATCGATTGACTAATTTGATTGTGAAAACTGCCGAAGAATTGGTCAGTGAAGGTCGAGGAGCAAGGATTATAGCAGAGTTGGAATCATTTGAAAAGAATTGAATCGGATCTCGGTCGATTAAAAAGTTTTTCTAAATTAGTCAAAACCGGTCTAAAATAGTTTGATTATTTTCTAAAAAGTATTTATTTTTCACTGGCTACTAAAACAAGTTGTGTGTCATTGTAACCATTTTTTGATCTCTTTTAACAGATGAGAAATATAGGCACTTGTCCACAATGAATAAATAAGGCAGTGACGTGTTCATTAGACATAATAGAACAAAAATATAGTTAGTTAGACTATATATATATGATACTGCTGACGAAGAAAATGATAACTAGTCGTTGCTTTAGCGCATTATCGCCGCTTTCTTTTTCGTCAGCACCACCAGTTACGATAAAGTCGCGTTTCGCCAATTCAGCTTTCGCCAATACCCCTAAACTATTGGCGAATGTCCTTCTGTAGAAAACACTTCGGACTATAGATGTGCCGAAAAAAATCGTTCGTTTAGTAAGGTAGCTCTCAAACCACAGAGCTTTCCCTTAGATTCCCTTATTCTCTAATTTAAGCGAGTCTGGTACTGATAAAAGACAAGCCATACAGCATGTTTCTGTTATATGTGATTCATTTTCAAATGAGAACCACCTGTGAATAGAACGATCTTTCCTGATATATCTTCATATAGGCATTGCTTTTAGCAGTATTAGTTGGGCAGATAGGTATCAAATTTACTCAACAGTGTTTGAACCTCGACAAACGACCGCATTCTTTTGCCAAAGATTTGGAATATTATACAGTTCTGACGGTACACCCGATTAACTGCATTAACCCTTTCGGGACGGTTTTTTTTTGAAAAAATGAAGCCTATTATTAGAGTGAAAATAGATGTGTATTCAATGAAAAATCATTATCAAAAGTATTTTAAGGTATAATAAGCTTGAAAACAATTAGTTATACATAATCCAACATTACATCCTCCACACTAATATCTTGTGTATTTGATTGATTTTTCACGGTGTATTGTATGAGAGCATACATGACATTTCCTTTGGGCAGCTGTTTTTGAGGCAAGTGGCGATGGATAAGAGAACGCAAAGCTCTTATATGTATACAGGGAATAGGAAAAATATCAATCTAGACGTATTAGAATGTATTAGAAAAATCTAAATAAAGAATGTATGATAAAGTGAGGAAATACTTTACTATGTAATGTTATAAACTACTTAATACACTGGATGTTTACGACACTTTAGAAATACCAATAATTTACTGTACCAACATAGAAAAAGTACTCAACAGACTATGTCTACTTACTTTTGATTGATTTGAAACATATATCATCCTCAAATTTTGAGAAATACTCTAGGCGGTATATATACCACGACCGGCCCGAAAGGGTTAAGACCCAAGCTATGTTCTCAGCGAGAGGAATTAATTATCAGAAACCTATGCTTGAAATCAATTTCTATGGCAACGAGATCGGATAGGTTAAGTTATTCAAATATCTGGGATATATGTTAACTGTCAAATTGGGATGGGGAAAGGTAATAAACTCGATTTGTAAAAAGATACGTCAACAAACGGCAAAGATAAACTCAATTCGATTCTGTTGCATAACGTCAATTGCCCTAAGAAAAATTCTGTTTTTGTTGTTTGTGATGCCATATTTCACATGGCTATTTGCTTTATATCCGTTATTCACATTATCAGCGTGAGACACTAAGCCATTTCTATTACACATCATTGAAGAGGGTCTATAGCTGGTTACAGTGGGAAGACTTATATTTTGCATTTTATTATTATTCTATTTATTTTATTTTTTTATTTGATAATGTTAGTTTTTCTTCATGAATCGACATATGCGCACATCCACCTCGCCCCTACACTGAAATGTCAAAGGTAACACGGTTTGCAGACGAGTGCCGTGTGTTGGACAGAAACGTCGGGCATAGAACAAGTTGCATACAGAATGAGGAAGCATAAGAATCGGATGCGTAAACGACGTTCAGACAAGACCGCAATGACATTCATGATATCACAGAAAAAATTATAATAGAAGCTTGCTTTCAAATTAGAATACTTTCCCTTAATTAACGTCATCACTTCGAAGCCTTAAATACGAATCGAGAGTCCTGTGTAGTCGCCTGTATGAGTGCCCGAAATGTAGGCTACTTAAAAAGGAATAAATTCAACCGTCCAACACTATCACAGTGTCGACGAAATGTGAGCTACTTAAAAAAGAAGAAGGATAAGTGGAGAGAAGATCCGTGTGAAACCGGTAAAACCTATGAGCGATAGATGGATATCCGGAGATGAGTAGATTATTTGTACTTCCCTTTCCAGAACTCCGAGTGTAGTGCTAGGAAATTTCGGATAAGAAGGCAGTGACGGAGGGAAGTATTAGGAAAGAACGAAACTCAATCAGGAAGAGGATGGGCTTCCCTAAGCTGGAGTTTCAGGATAGATCGTGAAGAGTGGTTACGGTGCATGATCAATCCGAATAAGGTAAAAACAAGTAGAAATGCCAGGATATATCGATATGCTGCTAGGAAAAATGTTTCATCCCGAGCGGATATAACTGTGATCGAGTCCCGCGTTTTGAGAGTAGATGAGGGAACTGGGTGCCGTCGGAAGGCAGAATCAGACTCGTGAACAGAGGCCCTTTACGATTTGAAAAACATACGGCAAAGTGGTTGAGAGGGTCTGACGATAGACGAAACTACCGACATTGATTTCGAAGAGGATGAACAATGCAAGACACTAAGTGAATCAAAATCAATTTTGAGCGAGCCAGTGGGACAAGGGGGAAAAAGCATACTTCTGTACTTCTGGTACTTCTCCGTACTTCTTGATACTTCTTCGTACTTCTTCGTACTTTTTTGTACTTCTCCGTACTTCTGAAGTACGAAGTACGAAATACGAAATCCCGTATTTCGTACTTCGTACTATTTCGTAGTATTTCGTACTTCGTACTTCAGAAGTACGGAGAAGTACAAAAAAGTACGAAGAAGTATCAAGAAGTACGGAGAAGTACCAGAAGTACAGAAGTATGCTTTTTCCCCCTTGCAGTGGGAGCTGCGTCTGGGTTCACGGACTGTAATAAATGCTCTAATGGGGCAACAGCGGGCACGAGCATGGGTAAAAGGATAGGTGGTTCGATTCTGTCAATGTGTAGTTTGATAGCATGGAAGTCAAGGAGGGGCACTGCATCAGCAACCGCAACACAAAAAACTTCATATGGATCATGCTCAAGAGGAAATCGGAGCTAGATGGACTATCTCAGCTTCCGTTGAGGGATGATCAGTTGAATCACCATCTACTGACAGAGTGCGTTCATCTTCAGGGTTAGAAAGAGGAATATCCGATGTGTACGATTGATAAACGGAGTTATCCTGAATGGAGTAAGGCAATATGTGATAACTCGAGGTTAGATAGCGTTGTACGAGAAAGTCACAGCCATCATAGAATTCAATTTCATATTTGTCCTGCAGAAAGAGAATTTGGGTAATTCGTGCTGGAAGCTTACGATGTTCAGTACCCACGAGAACAAAATCTCCGAGTTCGAATGGAGCTTCTTCCTGTCCCTGTTCGAATGACATGTCCCAAAAGTGCACACTAGGGAAACAGTAAGGATGAGTATCGGAAGAAGGGCAGAGGAGGGAGGGGGAAACAATAAGTGGTTCAGAAACCGATGAACGATCAAGTGGAGGAGGAGGCAAAGGTACAGAGGGATAATCATACATGGTCGAGCGCAGTGCAAGAAGACTATCCTCTACGGTTCAAACCAAACGTTCCAACTGGTTTTTGGTAGCCAAGGAAGTATCATCTACTTTCAACTGTAATGTATGGACTGCATGCTCAAGAAATTCAATTTGATTCTCGATATGCTGGTTCTTACAGTCAATTTTTTCATTTTGTTCCCGCATTCGAGAATCTGTGAGTATAGTCTAACAGCGATGATTATCATAAAGCGTTTGAAGATGCTCCTTGATGGACCTTTCGGAGGCAGCAGTGTCCGGATTCTTTTAATTCCGGAACTTCTCTTTCCCCACGAGCATTTCTCTTTAACTGCCCAAATTTTCACAGCACATACGGTCCGGTATATTATTATTCGACGCTTGACATCAGACTTCGCTACATTCGAGAATTTACACTCAGACGACAACTTCAACGAGAATTTCTCTGTTAGCAAGCAGGAATTTCTCTCTTCCGACCAGAATTTCTCCCCATCCACAGGAATTTCTCTAATAATCAAAAGACGAAACTCACATTCCACGAGAATTTCTCTCTCCTCCAACAGGAATTTCTCTCCTCCGAACAGAATTTCACCCCATCCACAGGAATTTCTCTAATAATCAAAACAAAACTCACATTCCGCGACAATGTCTCTCTTTCCACGGGAACTTCTCTCCTCGTACGAGAATTTCCCTCTCCTCCAAGAGGAATTTCTCCCTTCCGACCATAATTTCTCGCCATCCACAGGAATATCTCTAAAAATCAAAAGACGAAACTCACATTCCACGGGAACTTCTCTACTTCGCATATTGAAGAAGTGAGAAATTCTCGTACGAGGAGAAAGAAACAGGAAAGACGGAAATTCTCGTGGAATGTGAGTTTCGTCTTTTGGAATTCCAGTGGATGGGGAGAAATTCTGGTCGGCAGAGAGAAATTCCTGTTGGACAAGAGAGAAATTCTCGTACGAGGAGAGAAGTTCCCGTGGAAAGAGAGAAACTCTCGTGTAAAGTGACTCTCGTGTTTTGATTATTAGAGAAACTCCTGCGGATGGGGAGAAATTCTGGTCGGCAGAGAGAAATTCCTGTTGGACAAGAGAGAAATTCTCGTGGACTGTGAGTTTCGTCTTTCAATTATTAGATAAATTCCTGTGGATGGGGCGAAATTCTGGTGGGAAGAGAGAAATTCCTGTTTTTCAAGAGAGAAATTCTCGTACGAGGAGAGAAGTTCCCGTGGAAAGAGAGAAACTCTCGTTGACTGCCAGTTTCGTCTTCCGATTATCAGATAAATTCCTGTGGATGGGGTGACATTCTGATCGGAAGAGAGGAATTGGGGTGGGACAAGAGAGAAATGCCCGTACAAGGACAGAAGTTCCCGTGGAAAGAGAGAAATTCTCGCAGACTGTCAGTTTCGCCTTCCGATTATTAGATAAATTCCTGTGGATGGCGTGAAATTCTGGTCGGAAGAGAGAAATTCCTGTAGGACAAGAGTAAAATTCCCGTACGAGGTGAGAAGTTCCCGTGGAAGAAGAGAAATTCTCGTGCACTGTCACTTTCGTCTTCGGATTATTCGAGAATTCCTGTGGATGGAGCGCAATTCTGGTCGGAAGAGAGAAATTCCTGTTGGACAAGAGAGAAATTCTCGTACGAGGAGAGAAGTTGGCGTAGAAGGAGAGAAATTCTCGTGGACTGTCAGTTTCGTCTTCCGATTATTAGATAAATTACTGTGGATGGGGTGAAATTCTGATCGGAAGACAGAAATTGCTGTTGGACGAGAGAGAAATTCTCGTACGAGGTGGGAAGTTCCCGTGGACTGTCAGTTTCGTCTTCCGATTATTACATAAATCCCTGCGGATGCGGTGAAATTGTGATCGGAAGACAGAAATTGCTGTTGGACAAGAGAGAAACACTCGTACGAGGAGAGAAGTTCCAGTGGAAGAAGAGAAATCCCCGTGGACTGTCGGTTTCGTCTTCCGATTATTAGATAAATTCCTGTGGATGAGGAGAAGTTTAGTCCGAAGAGAGAAATTCCTTATGGACAAGAGAGAAATTCGTGGACTGTCAGTTTCGTCTTCCTATTATTAGATAAATTCCTGTGGAGGGGTGAAATTCTGATCCGAAGAGAGAAATTCTTGCTGGACAAGAGAGAAATTCTCGTACGAGGGGAGAAGTTCCCGGGGAAAGAGGGAAATTCTCGTGGACTGCCAGTTTCGTCTTCCGATTATTAGAGAAATTCCTGTGGATGGGGAGAACTTCTGGTCGGAAGAGAGAAATTCCTGTTGGACAAGGGAGAAATTCTCGTACGAGGAGAGAAGTTTTGGTGGAAAGAGAGAAATTCTCGTGGACTGTCACTTTCGTCTTCCGATTATTAGATAAATTCCTGTAGGTGGGGAGAACTTCTGGTCGGAAGAGAGAAACTTCTGTTGGACAAGAGAGAAATTCTCGTACGAGGAGAGAAGTTCTGGTGGAAAGGGAGAA
>CAJNOQ010009525.1:0-10209 GCA_905250885.1 Didymodactylos carnosus
ATGTTGAACGCGTCACTGACGGACAACGTTTTCGATTAAAAGCACATCCAAATGGTTCTCCTCAACCACCACAAAAATTTAAACAGCAGTCTGTTTTAGTTAGGCTTTCTAATTAAATGTTGCTTGAACAGAACGAATAAAATATGGCGAAGTTATATCTAAAATATTGCAAAGGCCACAGCTATGCGTTCTAGGGTTAAAATTAAAGTAGGAAATTTTAAATGAATTGGATTTCTGAAGTTTAAACAGCCAAATTTTTCATTATAAAGGAACATAAAGCAGTCAAATCTAGTAAGAGTGAACAAAAATTGAAGGCATTTTGTAGAGCAGACAATTCTCAACAAAATAAGATATTTTATGTTACAAAGTAGCCCTTGGAGAGTGTTCAACTGCCTCAGCTGCAACACGCATTCAATCAGCATCCAACTAAACAAATCTGAAATACTACGATTTAAAATGATAAAAGCTCTTCTGAATGCATTGAATAAAAATTTAAAAATTAGGAATAGTTACGTTTCTGTAGCTTATTCATGAAAGATAAGATATACAATCTCAACGTAACGATATCATATATATGAATTAATTGACTTACTTCGATAGCTCTGTCCTGTAGTAATGCTATTTTTTAACATCACCAAGACTAGTTTATTATTTTGATAACAAAATATTTAAATGAATCTTTTATAGCTGATCTTCTGTATGTATGTACATGACTTCATTTTCTCCTCTTAAAAATAATTATTACATAATCAAAACGTTGAGGAGATAAGCGAAATTAAAGCATAATGAAAATGAAGTTTTCTAGATTTAAAGTTATTTCTAACGTTTTACAAGCTTCACTTGTAATCAACTCAACGATCTTGCTTGAAAATAGCCCATTGTGTGGCATCTGCTTCCAATTCATCTAGCGGTAGTAAATGGTTGCCATGTTCAATATCCATCCATCCAAAATTTTCATCCTCGTCTTCGATATAGTAACCACCGTTCTTAAATACTAATGGAATTTGACGAGAATAGTTTCCTGACCATTGATGGAACCTATAATTTTGTTCAGCAACACGAATAAATCCTGGTACAATTTCACATATAATGGCGATATGTCCAAAAGGTTGTTCTGTAGTACGAGGATATATGAGGAATGAATCTTTTTGTGGTGGTTGAGGAGAACCATTTGGATGTGCTTTTAATCGAAAACGTTGTCCGTCAGTGACGCGTTCAACATGAGTCAGTCCAGTCCATATGTCACCCGCAGATCTAATATCTTTGAATGTGCAACCTTTACGTATCAAAAGCCATCTACGAGCAAATTCCACACATTGCCATTTATATCCAGTAAATATACCATAAAGGTAGTGTCGTTCGCCGGAAAAGAATTCATCATCTCCATTTGAATACGCCGGAACATTTGTTGAAGCAATTCCTTGAATTTGATTGTAAGGCACACGTTTGCTATGACCGCGCATCATTGTTTGCCCTGAATAATAAAAGTACAAATGAATTTAATAACAATACTACACTACTATGCAGAAATCACTTGTAAGAAAGTTATATTTGTACAGATGATAGGATGGATTGTTTACGCTAAATACCGGATGCTAATTTTGTTTTTAACTTTCTCGACTCAAACAAAAATAAGTAAGCGATAGTTTGGCTTCAAAACATAGTTGCAGTACCCACTTGCATCCAGATTTAAACGTACAATTATCCTACTGCATGCTTGTTAAACTCGTATTCTAGCTGAGACGTCGCTGTATGAGCCGATTAATCGTCACTTGATTCTTATCGTGCGAGCGAAGTGTATGAGATTTATACAAAATAGCTGTGCTATCATTTCTTATCGGGAGATGACAGAACTCTAATATTTTGGCTAACTTGTTGTATAAAATAGAAATCAATCACAGTAGTGTGCATACGTCTATGTATCCTTTGTATATACCCAAACTTTCTAGATATTTATCTTTTGGTCATACTATGATTTGATAGGTATCGTACACATATTTGATTCCAGGTAGTTAGCCGCTCATCCTTTCTAGCCATTCATCCTCTGTAGATATCTGGACACTTACTTTCATTTGAGTGCTGTTACCCAAGCAAAAACGACCCAATTTTTTGGGTTATTTATCTAGATTCAGTTCCACGTGCATCTAGATGTACGTGGAGTTGAAAAAATTGGGTCGTTTTTGCTTGGGATTAATAGTCACAATTGCGAACAAAAGAACTCATTGTTAAAACAGTTTCAAAACGCTATTAGTTCATGTAGGCACTTTTTCACAGTATACATTTTCCACTTAGCTAAAATGTAAGAATTCTGACATCTATGTTTTTTGTTAGATCTCTGTCAAACAACATTGCACAAAACTTTGTGACCTCTATAATTATTGGATACATGTGTCGTTAATTTCTACAGTAAATATTAGAGTACCCATAGTCTGATAAATCTGCACGAGTGACACGAAACGATATGTGATTATTTTAGCTTTTTCAATAAAATGGCAAATGATAACATTCTGATCATGACAGTACTCAGCATGCATAGTACAGAAAGGCCAAACTACGTGATACAATTACCAAATGTGAAAGAAGAGCTTTTTTTACTATTTTTTCTTTGACAAATCAGAGAAGAAAGAGAAGAATTTGCCTTTTCCTAAAATTTTAAACCCGATCAGTTGAAGTTTTCGTAGCTTCGTACCGAATTTAGATTGGAACTTCCACAGTTTTCAGCATTATAGAATATTAAGTCGGTCACTCTTTTCAAGGGATTTTCAGCGACACTCGCATCTTTTCGACACCATAAGAAAATTTCATAAAATATTTCACTGTGATTATGTTTTTCTTTTTAATTTATCAGAAACTCAGAAGGTTTCGTGAATGAGAAACTACAAAATTTTAGTGGAAAAATATAAGATTTTAGGTAAAAATACATCTAGTTTTTAGAAAAGTTACTTGAGAACGTAATAATAACTTGACATCTCCAGCCTTAAAGCAAAAGTTTTTACCTGGAAAACGAAAAGAAGAAAAGTTTTAGGCATAAATCGGGTACGGGTAGGAAAGCGGCAGTCGTGCACATCTCTACTTCGTAGGAAACTTGAATACTTCTTACAGTTATTCAAAGGACGCTTTTCCATACGTGAATAAATTCTGACCATATTTTTTTTAAACTCTCTAATCCAAGAAATGACCGTATATATCAAACAGATCCTTGTTAAGAGACTAAAAGGGTTTCTGAAAAGCCAACAGGATTTTTAGTCTAAATGCAATACCTTATGACAACTTCGATATTTTTTGAGCTTCTAAAGTGTGTACTTAAGATTTGGACGAATCATTTCATAAATCGTATCACCGATAAACTATTAAACTCGAAAGAGAATGAAAATAAATCCTGTTCCATTTCGCAGCTAATGATGAATCTCAGAAGAGAGAGAGATAACATTTTTTAAAATGACTGTTCAAAAGAAGGCAATAAACTGAAGAAACAAAGATTCATAAATAAAAGGATAGTTGATCTATCGAGGATGTTATTAACGTCCTTAGAAAAAAACCTGTATACTTACCATAAATATTTTTGCACTAGTACAAAAAATATTAATAATAGCATAGTTTGCATGATTGTGTCATAAACCATGACAGAAAGAAAAAAGTGACAGAACAAAATAAAAATAAAAACCGATTATGTCTAACGCAATATCGAGGTTACATTGTGTTGTTTGTACAACTTTGGTCAATGCGCAAAAAATATAGAAAACAACAACATAATTTGATTTTGCAAGTCATATGCAACAAGCAAATTTTTATATCTGATTGTAGGTGAGAGAAGAAAAAAAATCGATTCTCCATTTTGACAGCTTTTAAACAAACTGATACAGGAGAAGTTTATATAGTCTAGATTTTATTGAGATCAAAAAAAATGTTTATCGACTATATCATTTCTTCTATTTATCTGAATTATAAATCTATGAAGCTATTATTTATTATCCATTGCTTTTGCAAAGAAAAAAAAGTAAAAAACAAGAAATAAATAAGCAAATTCGCAATGTACAACACAAAACTTCTGAAAACTGATTATAACTTGAATTCTGTAGTAGACATCTCAGTAGAAATTGGATTATGACAAAATCACCAGGGGGCCTAATTAGAACTGATTTACTAGTTTGACAGATAGCTTTCTCGTGCAGAGAGCCCCCCACTCTATGTAAAACGAGTAGAGGCCACTAGTAGCTATGATTTATCTCATATACATACCTTATGGCCAAAAATAATTATTTAATAAATAAATGGTTGTATCATTTTGATCTTAAACATTGGTGGAATCATTTTCTTGCACAAATGTTCTCAAGCGTTTGGTGGTGGTTAATTTAAAAATGAACGTCAGTTGGGATGTGAATATATTTCGAAAGAGGAAAACATTCATGTGTCAGAAGAAGAAGAAAAGTTATGATGATGATGAATCATGTCCCCAAAGAATCTATTTGCATTTCACGTCTGCGTGCTTGTATTTTACATGAGTTTTTATTTTTTGTCTTTTCATACGCTCAGTACATACTGTACAGAACAGAATGAATAAAGAGAAAATCATTATCATAGCATAAATGAAAAAGAGAACGTAAGATACAAGATGCAAGAGATTTTATTTTTTGCCGTCAAAAGTACTGCGAAAGGTCGTGTCGAACTACATAAAATATTCTATTTCAGCGCAGATGAACGTGATTCATTGATGTGACAAATCAACAAAACGTCATCAATGTACGATTTTTATAAAAGATGCGTAAAAGTTTTTAGACTAAAATTGTTTTAACAGCAGTTAAGAAACTAATTATTGCTTTTATGAAAAAAGTAAAACTAAGATTATATCTGCGACATTTCGATTCTTTAAAAGCATCAAGCTATGCAAAAATCTAATTACAAACTGAAAACATTGAGTAAGATAATGATGACTAACAGAGTGAAGGAATTGGACAATATATTGCCGAGTAAAATAAACAAATTTATCCTTTAGAAGTTGAAAGAAAGAAGAAACTGAAGGTGTCAAAAGTTGACAATTTTCCTTTTATTTGTTCTTCTACTTTTTCTTTACTTTTTTGAAATTTTTATCTATTTTTTCCTGATAATCTGTCAACTTTACCGTAGTTTTTTTTGTTGCCTATTTACACCTTCAGGAAATACAGCCAAAGGTACAAACAATTCGTCTAGAAGAGTTCTACTTCAAACGGGAAATATTTCTCATTCAAGAAAGATGTATTTTGCGATTGGGAAATATGTCCTGATCGGAAAAGCGGAATCTATCCCATTTTGGGACATATTTCGAGATGTCTACTTTAAAACCCTTTAGCAAATTTTATAAACCTTCCGCGCATGTTCTGGTTAGTTCCATTGGAAAGGCCAAAAAAACTGCATTGATTGACACGATGTCATGTGAATTTGACGCGCTTCTAGCAGGTCTGATGTTATAGAAACGTTGGCTAGAAGCAGGATCAAAATCTCTCCCGATCAGAAAGGACATCTTTGTCATATATTGGAGTAAAGGAAAAGAAAAAGAAAAGAAAAGCGAAGAGTGCAGATTTATAAACACGTGTCATCAAGTTCTAAAACTTGATGACACGTGTTTATAAATCTGCACTAACTGTAAACATTGGGTAGTTTCTTTTCTAAACGTTTTAGATGAAATAATATGTATAATCTAAATTTTTTCAGATATTTCTCTGTTATCTTCTCTTCTTTATCTACCCACGATATAGCAAATAAGCATTGTCACAAAAGCACACATTTCACAATCGAACTGCACAATACACTCACATGAAAGAAGAAGGAAATATACATTTCTGACACGCTCTAGACACTATCGTTTTTAGAACGACTCAGTAAAGTTAAAGATTTGATCACACTACAAAGAATGTTCATAATAAACATTTTCAATCAAAGACTTCATAAAGTCTACTGTGGAGTGATGAGAGTCATCAATAACTCTACAGTTCAATGTATGAGTTTTTCTCTAACTCTAGCCATTGGGTAGGCCAATATAACGACTTTTGACATGTGGAAAAAAAAATCATTCAATTTCTTTTCTTTTCATCAGGTTTTGGTTGAGATGTTGGCATTCAGAAAGACAAAACGAGCGTTAAGAAGAGTACAATGCATAGCATCACACCATTTTTGATCAGGAAATGCACCTTCTCCGAACGGGAAATAGTTGATCCTATCCTGATTGGGAAATAAAAATAAGAGCTGTTCCAACAAGAAGTTTGTTTCAGCATCGCCCGTAGCCAACGATCAAAGAGGAGCTTCAGCTTTTCATATAGAACAAATATAAAACAGCTAAGCAGCAGAATAAAAACTGCCCGCACTCTGGACAACTTATAGTTCATGAGATAACATCTTTCTCCATTGAAAAGTTTCCCGATCAGGATATATTTCTCCATCGGGGAAGTGGAAACGGGCTGATAGAACAGACAGTTTTGTTTAATTCAGGCTTTTTAGACATAATGAGCAAAGATCAAGGAAAGAAAAGTGGACTCCATGGCACCTATGAACTTCTATGAAGTCCAAGAGCTCCTGCAAAGCTCAACGTCAACCAGTTTCTACATACAACATCTCAATTAACATCTAATTCATAGACATAAAGTCCAACGACACAACTCATATTTTTCATGTCGACGTGAACACATACTTTGTTAAAATACAATACTTGTGGTCTTGAATTATAAATAGATATACATAAAACGATCTCGAGTTTAAAAGGAACGATAAAAAGATAGAAGTATCACTATTAAATAACAATGTCCGACTAGGGGTAAATAAATCTAAAATATAAATAATGAGAAGACAATTACTTGGTTAAAAGTTTCATAATAATACAATAAAACAGAAACGATAAAACTAATGATAAACTAATGATAAATAAATAATAATTTTAGTTTTTTTCCTTTGATGATCGCATTGGTGTACTTGATGCTGGTGCAGAAGGTTTAGAATTGTTTTTTGTTGGTGCTGTTGTTGACGTACTACTTGTGGATGGAGGTGGTACAACTATAGGGTTTGTTATTATTTGAAGTAATGGTTGTGATTGTTTGTACTGGCGATGTCGGTGATGACGATGAGTTTTTTGTTTGTTATTTTTCTTTACAAATTCTTCCATTCATGAACAGTTCAACTTTTTTATATGTTTATAAAAGTTTGACAGTAGAAATTTATTATCTTTTTTCATTAACGAGAAATTTGAGTCACACTTACGTGTAATTACTTCTTCTAAAATATTATGATTATCATGTAATTTCAATGTAAAATCTTTCCCGGCTCATATTCAAAAATCATCTAAATCAGAGTTTTCTTTATTATATAAACACTATTATTTAATTAATTTTAATATGAAGCTAGTCATTTATTTTTTAAATTTTTTATTACATGTTGTTGTTGTTGTGTGTTATTATAAAAGGCTGATACTGATAGAATCATCAACAATAGACAAAATAGCTATTATATCTCATTCTTAGATCTTATTCAGGTAAGTTAAACTTTTAGTCTTTCGAATAATCCTTTTTCATTCAACTTGAGGAAAAAAACTCTGCTTATGCTAATATATTTCCATAGGTTGCAGAATACAAATACATTTTGTATTCATTTTTTTGTTGATGGTCGAAATAGAACAGATAATAGTTGAGAACGAATACAACCAAAATCATCGATGTATTCGCGTCTTTCTCTTATGAAAATGAGTGAGGATTACGGGAACAAGAGTTGATCATGTCTTTCTAGTTGATGTATTCATCTTGTTTTCTTACGAAAATGAGTGAGGATTACGGGAACAAGAGTTGATCATGTCTTTCTAGTTGATTTATTCATCTTGTTTTCTTATGAAAATGAGTCGGGAACAAGTGAACAGTTAATAGATGAACAGATAATACATAAAAACGAATACAAAAGAAAGTTCCAAATGTTTTTCGATTCTTCTCAACGTTCCTTCATTTTCTATATTTCAAGATTAGTTTTTCAAATTTAGCATGGACAAGAGCAGAAGGGAAAAAGTCGTTTGTATTCTTTTTCTAGTCCAGAACGGTTAATACGAAGTGGTGTTTATGTGAGAGTGTCACTAGACCACGTTTCGCTGACCGAGAGATTGTGGATGATGTAGATACGTAATATTTGTGATCAACGTCAAAAGCCGTATCTAGTTTATGGAGTTTCACGATGATATGAGAAAATATTTTTAAGGAGGTAGCATAAGCTTCAAAATTTCATATCAATTTTTTAAGAAACTGAGTGATAAAATAACATTCAAATATCATTCTATGAAATAAAGTTTCAACCCATTAGGATAATATTTCCTAACATCGGCCCTCGTTCTTTGCAGTATCTTAAAACATTTGTAAATGAGTTGTATATCTCGAGTATTGAACGTAGACAACATTGTCTAGCTATTCGGTTACATCGAACAGTTTCTCTTACATAAGCAGAACTGTATTTTGTTAATCTCATTTCAAACAGGGATAATAAAAGACAGTTAATAGAAATTGAAAAACTTGGTTTGTGCAATGTAAAAGTTTTTACACAGACTTGTTATAAGAATTCCTCTGTTGTTGAAACATCTAAGCCAAGAAAGAATACTGAAATAGATAACAATATGGAATGTACACCATCAGATCTAGGTATGCGTATGTTGAATGCGAGATTTTTTGACTGCTGCATAGTGGCCGCCATAAACACCCGAAGAATCTGTGTTATAGTGATCGGACATATTTGGTAATGAATCAGGCGCATTATAGTACGATGATCCTAGAAGGAAGAAAACTCAAAATTTGCTGAATCCGACATACACAATTTATAAGGAGTAGAGTAAGAATTCGTGAGTATAAAACTGCTATAACAGAAACCGTCTATTTTTCTGAATACCTGTCTTGATAGATACTGGTGGTGGTGGTGTTGATGGTGGTATTGGTGGAGGTGGTTTCCTTGTTTGCCGCAGGATACAACTTTCTAGTTCACGATTAATGTTCTTAATCTTTTGATCGATAACAGGAGCTTTTTCTCTTGGAGATTGAGGCAATGGTCCAGCTTGTATATTTGATCCTATGCAAATAAACATTTTTTTATTTATCATAGAATTCAACAAAAGACTTTTGTAAGAGTATATTACGCTCAGATGCAAATTGTCAATGAAAAATGGTAAGAATTAATAAAATGTTTATAATTTTCTTATAATTGACTCTTAGAGAGCTGAATCATAGCTACGGAACAATATTCTGTATATCCTAATTACCTTGGATACCATTTGCTCTCGGATATATGATCGGTTTTGATTGAGTAGCATGTTTTATAGATGACGATTCTTTACGAGTGAGTTTCGATGACTCTTTCATGCTTGTCGCTGTTCGATTTATTGATGTTAACTGGTTTGTGGTATTTGTATGTTTTATTGTGGAAACCGCTTCTTCTGACGTAAGTGTAGTTTGTTGAAATCTTTTTCGATTAGCTGCATTCTCTATGTTGACTTGAAAAATTAGATAAATTGCACGTGCATCAAGATTGGATGAAAATAAAAATTTTAATTTGCCGTGAACATATGCTTCTTGACTAATTTCCAATATTAATTCATTTTCATTTACATCACAACTTTTTATGTGACTAAAAAAGGATTGACATAATTTGTTATGTCTTCTTCAGTGCTGACGACACTACCTCATTTTGAACGTCCATTGTTTATCATTATTTTGTTCTATCACAACCTTATCGCTATCAACTGATAAAACGCATTCTTCAGACAATTTAAGTACTCGTTTTGTTACTTCATCGCGAACATTTGTAGAGAATGAAACTGCTAAAAGAAAAGGAAGCACGGAGACGAAACTTATTTCTTGCATGAATCAATGTGAAATATAGATAAGATCTTACCTGTTTTCGAACCATCAGATGTATCAAGTGGTGTATTACTGGTAACAATTGAATTCAGTTTTGTCTGCAATAGAGCTTAAAATCAGTGATGTGAATATAAATTATCTTTCATGTGACTGACATTTACCTCAAGAAGTGATTTCCAATAATTATAGTTTTGTTGATCTTCAAATCCAAGTCGATGCTTTTTATTCCCAGATTTTATTTCTAGATCAACTACTTATTCACCTTTTTATTTTGCAATTAGTGCAGGTATAAGAGTGTCACGTCAAGACACTCATATCACACTTAAACCAGCGTTGACAGTTTCAGCTTTAAATCACAATTCCG
>CAJNOQ010009527.1:0-10207 GCA_905250885.1 Didymodactylos carnosus
CTATTTTTCTCGAAATATAGACAGTCTAATGACTGATATATGAGAAAAAGTAGTACCTCGGCATGTATATATTTGTATATAAATAGCATCATAAAATTCTCAGAAGTTACTTTTCGAGTTCATATTAAAAGATATACATTTATTTCAAGAGTACTAAAATATGTCACTTTGTGGAGTTTTTAAAAGAATTAATAATATTTAGATACGAATATGACAAACACTTTTACTAACTCGTAAGTCAATAGATAAGTTTTATTATACTTTGTAACTTATTCGTACAATTTTTATTTCCAATTTCAACAGCTAAACATGTTAACGCTTTCTAACGTCTTTTAGAGTAGCACAAAATGTTTTTTTAAAAAGCTTGAAAAACTAATTTGTGTGACTAAACCCTTTCAGGACCGGTGGCACTTTAAAATGTCATTAAAACGTCAAAAATCGGAATAAGCCGTGTTTTCCAAAATTTTCTTTTGAAGAAACGTCCCTCAAACTTCGATCATAATCAAATTTCAAATACATCATCTTATGCAGTTTTTGACGCTCTATCTTTTGATGTATAATACATTTGATTAATATGTAATTCTGAGTTAGAAATCTAAGTTTTTCCGAAAATTTCTGTCCTTCACAGTAGAAAAGGGTTTTGAGTACGAAGACGGAATCGAAAGTCAAAAATGTTTTTGTCAGTAGATAGCTCTTGAAATTCTCTATCGAGACATTGCCATTTGAATTTTTTTGTCGAAAATCTCTCGGTTAGGAAAAACGAAATACTGAAGATGCGTTTATATTTACCATATAAGTATTATTCATGTAATCATACAGCAGCAAGTTCTAATACATCGTTGATATTTGCATTTCGAAATGATATCAGTGAGTGGGATCTTGATGATGTGAGTGTTATCGGTCTAAGTGGAAATGTTATTATTAATGGTGGATTTGAGACAACATTAGCACCATGGAAATATTCTAATCCATTCAATGCCGGTGGGTTATCTGGTATTGGAAATATGAATTCACATACTGGAACTAATTATTATTCAGCAGCAGCCTATGGAGCTGTCGATTATTTGATACAATCATTTTCAACCGTTACAGGTCTATTGTATAATATTAGCTTCTATTTATATGAACAAAGTGCTACTGGTAGTAGTTCGTCTGATGTTTGTTCAGTTAACGTTACCGTTATATAAACATAACAGTTTGAACGAATGCTCGCTCTATCACAGATTTTTTTCTTTTTTTTTCAAGAAAAGTTATTGTGAAATTAGCTTTCTCATTAGAATGTTTTATTAAAGCTTTTTGTTGTAGTTTCGTAGTTATTACTTAAAAAATCAACAACATTTTTTTCAAGTAATTATATCTGTACAAAAATATAGATGAAAGTTAAATAATGTTGATGAATTCATTGCTTGATTAAATACGAGTGCAAGGACCAAACCAATACGATTATCCAGCACTAAAAGTAATATCTATTTAGGGAATCCGGATGATCTATTATCACCAGGTTTTCTAGTTTGAAATTCCTAACCTGCTTGCAAAGCCACCATGGACGTTGACTTTTTATGTGGTTTCTGAGCTGTACAACAATGAATGCTATTTTGAACATTGGAATAAAGTAATACTGAACGACAACAATGCCGAAATCAACAATCCACACGGCGTTGTTTTGTCGTAAGATGACATTGCCATAGGCAGTTTTACGTAAGTGTCAGATTTTTCTTTTGATTGTTTTGCATCACAAGTCTTTTGTCTATTTTAGAATTCGTACGTGGTTGTTGAATATTGCTAGGTCAGACAGGAAAAAGTAATATTTGAAAATTTTTCTCTATTAATTCAAATAATAAGAAAAAAAGTTATAGGCCATGGTAGTAGTGCTCAAAAAAGAATAAAAAGGGTGTCTGGACACATAGAGATGTAATATTTCTATAAAAATAGAAGAAGAGAAACTTCTGTATACCATTCTATTTTCTTTTCGATACTCTTTGTATCTGACATATAATTTTCTTTACTAAGTTACGGAGCTAGTTTCTTTATATAGGATATCATGTTTTCATATTAGTCCAAAACAGGGCTGCAAACAGAATGCGATGGATCAAACAAAGAAACATTTTTCGTTTCTACCTTTCTGGTGTTCTCCGCTGCAACATTGTAATTAGTGAAACACTTCACTCAAATCCTATGTTCATTTCTCGTTTGAATTTCTTTTGATCAGACTGTTTTTTTTTTTAATGTAAACATACTGGATTCTACACTGGATGAAACGCTGATTCCATAGTTGAGTTCAACTTCAGTTTCACGCGCCAATCCTTCTGTTTTTATTAACAACAATAAACTGTGTGAACACTAAACTTTTTTAAGCACAATAAAATCCTACGAAGCTTTTTCGCTCTGTTCAGTGGTAATCTTGAGTTTTACTACAAAGTTTTGTATCTTATAATTCGCATCGGGACAAAAGTATACCGCTGTACTGTCGATTGTTTCTCAGAAAACGTCTGGTCTTTGTTGACGGAGCCAGAATTTTGGGATGTACTCTAAAAACATTTCTTATTCAAAGAGAAACATTGTGCATTTCTTTCTTGATTATTTGAGATAGTCGGTGTATCATAGTTGAAAATGATGGCTTAATTTTTGTTGTTCAATATTATCTTGAATAACCATCGTTTGTTTATTTTCTTGTAAATTTTCTTGTTGCAATTTGTGTTGTGCTTGTATTAAAATATCATTCACACCAATAGCGTAAAGTTCAAGACCTGTTTTACGTTCTTTATCAAGAAATTCTTTATGAATTGATAATTTTCGTTTCTCAATATCGAGATTTTTATCAATTAAGTGAAATAATATTTCTTCTTGCTTTCCAATATCATCATCTAATTTATTTGCAATTTGTTCTAAATCTTTATTATTGTCCGAACATTTTTTAATAAATAATTTTTCATCATCAATTATTCGTTTTTGTTCAATTAATTTTTGACATATATGAACAAATGTAGTTTTCTTCTGTTCAATATTTGATTTTAATTTTAATAAATTATCATTTATATTGTTTATTGTATCATTTGTTAATTTTTCATCATTTTGTATTTTACATAATTTTTCTTCGAATTTTGTTATAACTTTAGATGAGCGTTGTTCTTGTTTTAATAAATTTTTTAATTTTTCTGTCATACTAGCCTGTTTCTGTTCCAAATGTTGTTTGTGTACGACTGTTTGTTGGTAGTCTTTTTCATATTGTTTCAATCGTTGGTGCTTTTGATTTTTGTTTTGTTCAGCATTTAATTTATTTTCTTCTAGTGTTTGTATTGTTAGATCATATTTTTGAATATCTTGCTGTTTTTGTCTTAATTCATGTTTAATATTACTTAATTGTTCTTGTTGTTCTCCTAATTGTTGTTTCAACTGTTGAACATCTGCTTTTTTAGCTTCTTGTAATAATTCTTCATTTCTAATATCACGTTTTAACGATTGTTGCTGATTATCATTATTATTACTTTCTTGTTTCAAATTGTTTATCTTTTCCTTTTGTCTATCAACCAATATTTCTTGTTCCTGTACTTTTTTACAGAAAATATCTAAATCAGTTTGCTTATTTTCTAATTGAAAATTTTTTTCTTGCATTTGAACACTCTGTGATTCTAATGTATCGTTTATGCCTTTGAACCGTGTTTGTATATCATTCAATTTTGTACTGTATTGTTGATGTTTTGCTTGTTCTTTTTCATAATCATTTGTAATTAATATTAACTTTGATTTTTTTTGTTGTATTTCTTTATTATAACGTTTTTGTTCTTGCTCACTTTTTTTTTGTTCGATCATTTGTTGACTATACTCAAAGGTTATTTGATCTAGATTTTTTTTTATTTTTGAACGTAATTCATTATGATGTTCAAGTTTTTGTATTTGATCTTTAACTTCACTTTTTTTTGTTAAGTAGCTTTGATTTAATCTTATTACAGTTGCTTTTACTGGATTTAATTTAGTTTCAATATCTTTAACTGAATTTTGACTATCCGTTAACTTTTGTTGCGCCTTTAATAATTTGTCTTTCGCTCTAGTTAATTCTCTTTCACGTGTTTTACTGTCAGATGTCATAAATGTTTCAGCTACATCCGCACCTTTTATAATATAAGGTATAATTGAGCCTATTGTTTTGAGCAATTGAACTTCTGGCATAGCTATCGTTGATGCGACTGTTAAAGCTGCTGAGAAATTCTTGAGATTAAATGGACTTTCGGCTGCATCTTGATAGTCGTCTAATTTTTGTTCAGCAACATCTACTTCGTTTTGACAATGATTCAATTCTAGTTGAGCTAACTCAAGATCTTTTTTCGCCGATCTTAATTCTGAATTTAAACTACGTTGTTCACTTTCAGCAACAGCAAGCTGTTGTCGTTCTTCTTCTTCAGCTTTTTGCATTGATTTCAGTAATTCACTCATTGATTTCCGTTCACTTTCTGCTTGTTCATATTCTAAGATAACAAAAAAACGTAGTAGGCAGTTATTCTATCTATATGTCGTTAGAAGAGGTATTATACATTTTGTACACCAGAGTGTAACAGCAAACAGGAGATTCTGCTAAATCTAAGATTATAGTAACTTTTTCATAAGAGTTATAGCTGCTGAGTGAGCAAATGTTTGATTACATGGCCATATAACTGGGTTTGCAACAAGGGGTAAACAGCTGATTTTGACTCATTTTTGATTTCAAGTGATTTTAGTTGATTTGGGATGATTTGAAAATCAGGTAAAACCATCTAAACTATGATTTTTAATGATTTTACCTGATTTTCAAATCATCCAAAATCAACTAAAATCACTTGAAATCAAAAATGAGTCAAAATCAGTTGTTTAGCCCTTGGTTTACAACAATTTGGATTAGTAATTCAAGCCTTCACGTGAAACTTAGTCATCAAAGTATGCTTTGCGATTGGGTTTAGTGTGGTTGTACTCAGCGCATTCCTGCGTTGCGCATCATTGCGACTCTGACTCATTGTCTTTTACTGGTGTGAAGCGAATCTTTTGCTTGAATCAATCTTGTCTTGGCTTATGTGCAAACATGAACATGAGATAAAGATGAATGCAGAGATGGGCGAGTCACTACTTTTTCGTGCCTGAGTCGAGTCCGAGTCAGTAGGCTTCGAGTTCAGGTCAGAGTCCGAGTCGCAATAAAAATTGACTCGAGTCACCTCGAGTCAGTTTCCAGAGGTAAACTTCCTCCTGATTCACTTTTCCACGAACAGTTTGCGGCTCTTTTTTCTATCTCTTGTTGATCTTGTCCTTCTCTAGGTCTTCAGTCTTCTCATGTGACGAGATGTTCTACTTAGAATATTCTCGGATCTCTCTCGCTCTCCCTTCTGGTATATAACGAATAATAATAAATACCGTCATAATAATCCAAAGATACACATGACTGACTCGAAAGTGACTCGAGTCAGTTTATCAAGTCCATCGAGTCTTTGCCTCGAGTCTAAGTTCGAGTCCGAGTCACAGAAAAATGCGACTCGAGTCAGAGTCGTGACTCGGACTCGCACATCTCTGGATGAATGGCTGATCAAACCAGTTTGGTCAAGGCAATCACGAGAAGTAAACCAGTTTAACGCCGGTTTCTCAAGATTGACATCATCAAAACGGTTTCTAGAGAGTCTGAAACAACTGAAATTTATTTCTTGCTCAAACTTTACTTGATGGACCTAAAGAAAACACTGGATATTTATTTACTTCTTTAATATCATATAAAATACACTATTTAACATTAGACTCCATTCTACGTTTCATATGTCTTGCGTGACTGTCACCACACTCTGAAAGCTAATATTAATATTAATCTACGGGCGTTAAACTGTTCCACTCCTTGAGACTGCCGTTTATTTGCTCTATAAACATTCTGACAACGGAACATTTTCAAGTGTACACCTCCGATTTTGTTCAAATCTGGTTATTTGCAAAGTTACGGAATTTACGAGAAAAGTTTAATGTTCTTTGTCAGCTAAAAGCTGAAAAAGGAAAAATTAATTTAGGACTTTTCTTGTAAATTTTGTAACTTTGCAAAGAAAGATCGTGTAGAGCTGTAAGGCATCTCATTTTGATGCAAAACCTACGAGCTACAATCCCACCTTGTTAAGAAAACGCTGCTATGATTTCCGAAGATTCCTAGAAAACCGGTTCTCGAGAGGGAATCGTTGGGCCTATCCGCCCAAACGGCTATCATATTCGTAATCAGTGCTCTCGATTTCATATAAACAGCCAGGTTTGAACAAAACCAGAGATGGATATTTGGAAATGTTCCCTCGTGAGTATGAAATAATTCTGGATCAAATGATTTGGCTACGTATACTGGTTTACTGACCCTGTATATACTAGGTGCCCCAGACCGTTTTGGTACCAAACGGTTTAATGACCGAGAGGTTTGGGTAACCAGTATATATTGGGTCAGTAAACCAGTGTGTGTGTGTACTGATACTACTATCGGCTCCAAAATACAAGATTAGTGCTTATTTCTTGAATATCTCCGGCTTCTTAGATCCTCTTCATAGTTAGCAACCTGCGGAAAACTAGACACATAACCACATATTCAGGACAAGGAAAACTAGACATTGTAAAAATAAATATCGAAAAAATTTCTGAAGCGAGTTTTTCAGTGTTTTTCTGGAAAACTAGCTTGGGTTTTCCGAAATTCAGATAGGAATGTGTTGATTTTTTTCCACAGACTGATAGCCCGAGGTCTCTTCTTTACGACCTAAAACAAGAGGCTCTGAATTTCGGAAAACCCAAGCTAGTTTTCTAGAAAACCTCTGGAAGACTAGCTTCAGGAACTTATCCGAAATTCATTTTTGCTTATAGAAATATATGATCAGGTGTCTAGTTTTCAAAACTGAAAATTGCAAGTTGCTATCTATGAAGATGACGGAGATATTCTAGAAATAAGCACTAATCTTGTATTTTGGATCCGATAGTAGTGCATACCTAGCTCTGAAAAATGTGAACATTGAGGGAAAAGGTTTTAAAAATAATTAAGAAATCCAATCGGCTCTTTGATTGCATCATTTCGCCTGATTTATGGAAAGATTCTGCATTATGTCGAGAATATATAACAGTTTGTCGTTTTGAAATACTTCTGTTCTATTCACATCTCGTCAGTTGTTCTTATTTTAAAAGCAGTTCTTAAAAATTTTCATTATTTAAACTCATACTCACTTAATTTGCATTCATCTTGTTCTCGTTTTAATTTATCAACTAACGCATTCTGTTCTGCTAATTTCTCAGTTTGTACATTATATTCCTGTTGTAATGTATCTAATTCTAACTTTAATTGATTCAATATCAAAATTTGTTTTTCAATATTTTCTGTTGCTTTTCTCAGTAATAGTTGAGCTTCATTCAGACTTCGTTCAATATTAGCTTTTTCTAGCAATAACTGTTTCTGTTCATTCAACAACTGTTGTTGTTCATGTTTTAATCGTTTTCGTTCATTTTCACATCGTTCATATAGATCTTGTAGTTTTTGTAATTCCTGTTCATCTAATGACAATTGTTCTCGTTGTTTTGACATTTCATCATTTAATTTCACCACTTCATTCTCTAATATGTTCACTTTTTCTTGTAATTTCTGTATATTTTGTTGATAACGATCAATATCACTTGTTTTCTGTTTAATATTTTGTTCTTTCTCTTTCAATATTTGCTGTAATGTTTTCAGGCGATTTTGAAGTTGTTCTTCTTGATGTTTTAAATCTATCTGTTGTCGTTTTAATTGTTCTTGTTCATGTTTCATTTCATTCAATTGTTCATCTAATTGTTTCATTTCATTTTCATTTGCTAATAATTCTAGTTTCAGTTCTTGAATCACATTTTCACATTCATTTATTTTTATTTGTTCTTGTTGTTCACTCGCTTTTAATAATTCAATTCCACGTTTTTGATCAACAATTAACTGTTGTAAACTCGTCAATGATAATTGTAAATAATTTTCTCGTTTAACATTTCCGTTTTCCTGTTGTTTCAGTTCAATTAGTTTTTGTTCTAATTGTTCTTGTTCTTTTGTCTGTTCATTTAATAGCTTATTGCAATCATTGATCTTTTGTTCATACAGTTGCATTTGTTCCTGTAATTTTTGGATATGTATCTGTTCTGTTTTACATGCTGCTTCAAGTTCTACTTTTTTATGATCTAATGAATGAATAAAAAAAGCATGGTTATATCAAACACCAAAAAAATGATGGTTAATGTTCTAGAGGGCCACAATCAAAATCAATATCAAAAATCTTCGGCAACTTTGATTGTAAAGGTGAAACAACAGATATTTTTCACATGACTAGTAGCTACTTGCTTAAAAGAAAGTTTAAGACTAGCTATACTTGCTCCATGTTTGCGAATTTGCTTGAATAACTAACTACTCATCCAAACGGTTAGAAAAGATTGGTGTAAATTCTCATGCGGTTTTACGAGTGACAGTTTTTATCCAGAACAAAGGCTAATTTTTGTTAAATTCTGACACATTCCAAGCTGAAATGTTTGGTTCGACATTAAGCCGTACGCTTGATTCATGCATGGAAATAGTTCGCAGTGCATGGCTTCACTTGTTTAGATATCTTATGTAAAATATTTTAAGACGTTTCATGTCAAGTCCAAGGGCTCATAAAAGCATGTATATAAGCTGATTCAAGGATGTACTGGGTGCTTCAAAAGTCCGTGCGAAAAGTAAATGACAATAATTCTTCAACCGTTGAATCGAATTACTCGCCGTTTTCTGCATTTGATAGGAAATTCACTAAAGTTTGATTTCATATGTATGGAATAATACTTCAACAAGCGTAAAATCAAATTATTTTAAAAAATCATGTAAATCGCTTGAACTGCCCAAATGCTATTCACCTTTTTGTCATAGCGGCTTTTTCGAATATCCTGTACAGGAAACTTAAAAGAAAGGAATTTTAACATGACATTTAGCCCATAAAAACGTTGAATGGTCCTTAGAGTGTTCTGAAAGTTTCAGGCAAAACGAAGGGTTCTTTCCTGAGATATTGCATTTTCAAAAAATGTTCATAAGTCACAATAAGATCAAAAAACTTCAATGTCTTCAAAATTGAAAATCTTAGAAAATGACCATCTGCTATGGATGAAACTGTCAAGATATTCTAAGGAACGATTAGACCTATTTATGGACAAAATTTCATCTTGATATTTCTTTCCTTTCCTTCAGTAGCTAATCATGTTTATTTTTTCTACCGGACTTTTGGAACACCCGGTAAACAAGAGTTCACAAATTCCCACGTATGGGTTCTAAAAGATCAAGAGACAATACTCTTCCGTCTTAATGCGTTTAAGAATTAAGAAAAGATTATTCGCTCTTTCTGAAATTTTGTGTTGATAGTGAATTAACGATATTCTTTTTCCTGTGGATCGCGTGCCAAAGCTGGTTTTACAGGAGAACCCATGCACATCTATATTCTCTACGGAAATAGGTATCTTTCAGAACGATTTCGAAAACAATCAAAAATTCATTCATCCGATTTAATGATCGAAGTAAATTCGTTGTTTTCCCTACTTCATTCTGCAAAGGACGGGGACGATAAGACCGCAAATCGGCCCATTCCCAAATCTATCGTCTAGTAACTCATCTAATGCAGTTTTTGTTCCCAACGAACCCTATCATATTTTTAGACCATCAAAATCCCTTTCAGTGCCCCTGGAAACATTTCGGCACAAAACAATCTTCCTTTTTCACTTTTACATATTTGACTCTTGTTATTGCTGAATTTTTATTGCTCTCCTTTTATTTGCTCTTTTATTTTCTTTCTTCTTGTTCTTTTTAAAGATTAATCAGGACATATAATGTAGTCATTTAGACCACGATTTTACTTGTTTGGTCTTTTTTTGTTTCTTGTTTCATTTTCTTCAGTAAAAAGCTTAAACCAACAACCTTCCGTTAAATGAAATTACCCAAAGCAATTTCATTATTTGCCTACAGCAAATATCAAGTAGTATACACCATTTGACACAGAATTTTACGAGCTACAAGATGCTATATCAGATAATCTTAAGAAATTGTGTCTCGGTAGTGCAAGATTGAAAATGCTGAGTAGCATCTCAGGAAACAGGCAGATTAAGGTCATTAATGTTAAAAATGCTCCTTTATTTTGCCGTTAACCAGTCCATTTCATACACCATTCGATAGAGAATTTCACGGGCTACAAGATGCTATATCAGATAATCT
>CAJNOQ010009528.1:0-10207 GCA_905250885.1 Didymodactylos carnosus
GAAAAGAAGACGAATATATTTCACTTATATAGTACTTTCTTTTCTTTTTTTCTTTTCTATCGTCGACGCCATCTTTTTTTCTTATATACACACGTTGTAGAGATCGACGTTTATCTTATCATTTCAGACCAGACGAAAAAGCAGTGTCTGTTATACAAGGTACTTATTTCTCAAAGTGGTGTGAATACCACTTTATAGTCGAACTTCTTGCACTTTATATCTGCTTTTTAACTGTTCTAAAGTAGAATTAAAGCAAAAAAATGGCTAACTTACGTAGTAAGTACACGGCAGTTGCAGCGAGTGAGAGAATAGGGACATATAAGTCCTTTTTATTTTACTGCTCCACAGTTGAAATTTTTCTTCAGACGTGTCGGGTATATCAGAAACGAGTCTTTTTTCTCAGAAAATGTATTATATCTAAGGACTTCTGTGTTTTTTTCTCAGTCGATATTTACTGTGCAATGGTCTCGAAATAAAAATGCACAGAAGTGAGAAATGCATCAAAGTTTGATGTTTTTTACAACAATTGTGAGTATCCTCGGTGTAAGATCGCTTTGCTGTTAGTCACTCTCAGGATGTAGCAAAGATCAGTTCGGTCCTGTTTGACGCACAGAGGATTGGGGCTCAGCCATTCCGCCTCATTCACAGGATATTAGATTGGCTCTAATAACGAACTGGTCCTAGCGATAATATCTTCGGGTATACATTCTCTGAAAGTCCAAGCGTGAATGTTTTCTTCACATACGGCAAGCGTTACCTTATCGGTAATATTCACACGCGAGCCATAAAACATCAACCACTCTCACTTTTATTTTGAGATCAAATGCCAGTTATATGTCGAACCATAAGCTCAACCTCGAAGGAAGTCTGAGGTGAATGATTCACCTTGATTGCATTATGTTCCCGAAGAGAAAGCCGGGTAAAACATGGTGAAATCAGTATCTCAATTACCTTAAGAAACATTTTATTTTGAAGGACCTTCTCGTATCAAAAGTTTTTCAGCTATCTCTTTCTATACGCACACGTCTTTGAGAACGCAAAGTGAATGCCATCAAAGGTTCCTGACCTGTAATAACCATGACTCAAGCCAAATAAGAACAAAAAGTAAAAATGAATAAACAGAAGAAAAAATAAGTAAATAAATAAAAAAACAAATACACCTTAAGATAACATCGTCGCCATCATCACCACACAGAAGAAAACAAGCTTTCATCATGCTCCTGAAGAGAAAACCGGGTAAAGCATGACGAAAGTAAAAACAATCATATTTTTACCGTCGGAATTAGGTCTCGAGGAGATTCTGAAGGAGCAGAGGAGAGGGCCTTCTGAACTAATGATAATATTGTTGAATGTTTCGAAATATAAGGTGTTTGATTAACTCTTTTAAAAAAACCTTTTGCTTTTTGCCCAAACTGGAAAACCCTTCGCTACTTGAAAAACCAAAAACAGTATTTTCCTAAACCAAATAGAGTTGGGAAAAAACCCTTTGGTTTTTACCAAAGCTAGAAAACCCTTCGACTCTTTCTATAGAACGCTTTTTAGTTTTATTGGTCAAACAGAAAACCCCTTTTTGTTTTTAAATACGCTTTTTTCGGTTTAGAAAAAATTTTCTACTAAATGTTTGGCTATTAAACCCTTTTGGGTTTTGTAAAGTAGATGCTAAACCATTGTGGGTTTAGTACTGTTGTTTCTAAACCCTTTCGGTTTTTCAAAATACGCTTTTTTTTTAGAGAGCATATAGCAATGAGATACACTTAAGTGAAGTTATTCTGGAAAAAATTTTGACGAACAATTTTTTCTTCTGGAGACACCTCTTGAAAAACTTAGTTCACAAAAATAAACGAAAAAAACACCTCGATGATACAAAAAGAAAATAGTAAAACCAGTTCAAATTAGTCATGTAGTTTACTGTTCGTAATTCTTCTGTGAGACGCAACTGTTCCTTTACACAATGAACTGAAAAACATTTTTAATACTTCCAGGTAATCTTTCTATGCTTGTATCGTTCTCCAGAACCTTCGTATTATATCAGTTTTCTTCAATTTTTTAATCGATGAAATTTAGTCTTGCTGGTGGTATCAATGAAACCATCTTTGTGTACGTTTGATCATTAAACTTTCGTACATACTGTTTCAGATGGAACCAAACACCTTCGATTGGATTACATTCGCAATGGTATTTGGGCCCAAACAATATTTTAATCAGATAATCTGCTGCCAATCTCTCCAGTTTTGTGATCTACACAAAATAAGAAAATAAAAAGATAAACTTTCTGCGATTTATACGAGAAATGTAATCGAAATTCTGACGCTAATTCGAGTCTTCCTAAGCAGAACTAAGAGTGTCGTGAAGCTTGAATGAGTCGCTGCAATTCGTTCGTTGGCAGCAAAAACGATGCGGTCTCTGAGAATGTAAAAAACCCAAAAAGCTGATCCTCCCTCGCCGATGTGCCTAAGAAAATAGGAAAGAAATCTGTTAACGAATCTCTTAATTCTCTTATGAGAATAGGAAAATGGGAATCTCGTAGCCTGCGAGCTTACCGGTCTTTAGGAAAATTAACCCCGTGATCAAAACGATACTCACATTCATAAACGTCTCGTGAGAACCAACATTTTATCTTAATTCAGCCAATTTGCATTTTTGTGATATTTTCAATCCCAGTACTTCACCGATTATTCGTAGCCCTTTACTCTGTCCTTTCGAATCATCCGTCGTAAAATAACAATTTAGTTTTTTCTTAATATTATTTTGATCAAGCCATTCAATCATCTGAACATTACATTTCTTGTTGATATTCGTTGCAAGAAAAAATGTTTAGCAACAAGCATCACATGTGTTGTCTGTTCTGTCAGTATAAATTGATTAGCGGTGGTACTTTTGTATCATATAAAACAATATTCTTTTTTCAAAACAAAATAAAATACAATATCTTTTCATCTTGATTGATTTCACTGTTATAATTATCTATTATCCATACAAAATAATAAAGTAAGAAACTTGTTTTGTTACTGGTTTTATGCTCTGTATTTCGTAAAGAAAAAAATGTTAAAAAGGAAATAAACGAAAAATTGTGAAAAAACAATTGTTACGTGATATTTCTTTAGTTAGTTGCTTGTGATTGAAATTTAAGATCAAAATGTCAAGTTTTACTGTTTTGATGCCTAAATGCGGCTATTGTAAAGCGGAACTAAATAAACGAGAAATACGCAGTCATATTCTTTCTCACATAAAACTTGGTGCTTCAGTTAAATGTCCTTACAAAAACTGCTCTCAGCTTTACTCTAAATATTCTTCTTTCACGTCACATATTTCTTGTTGCCATCAACCTTTGAGCTCTAAGACACCAATGTTTTTTCATTCTACACGTCACCATATATCGAAAGACTTGAATCATTCAAATCTTGCCGATAACTGATCAAAATGAGCTTTTGTCCCATACATCATTGATTTTAAAAAATGTGTTGCGCAATGGTACCTTAAATACAGTACAAACTATAGTTGAATAATTAAGTGATCTTTTATGTATCTCTGAAAACAATTTAATCGATCGTCTTATGATACATAGTCAAAAATGAAGTTTTTCATCAGATCTTACAGACTCTATAACTGAATGTGCAAAAAAGGATGAATTATTGAGGCTTTTGAAATCATTAGGATGTGGACACACATAAGGAACGATTTTTTCTGAAAGTTTTCTAGATATTGAGACAAAATGAATTTACAGCGAGATTCGTTTCGGAAGACAAATCAACCGTATGCTTTAGTGTAAATTAGCACTATAGAAAAAGGTTGGAGAAAATGTAAATATACCGTAATATTTAATGTAAATTTACCGCGGTGAGAGTTTCGCACGGAAGTGGAAAGCTGCTCTAAGGTTTAATAAAACGTTTTTTTACAGTGTAAGGCAAGTTTATCACTGTGACATAATCACATTTAGATGGTAGGCTACCCCGAAGATTTAATGTAAATATGCACGAGCAAAAATTTGCATTTATTGTCAATATACATTTAATCTAATGAAGGATTCACTTCGGAAATGCAGATTGTTGAGACGGAAAAAGACGTTGAATAGTTTCTAAATGCAATTCGCTCCTCGATACACTTCGCAGATTTGGTATGTTTACACAGTGCTCGAAGTGCCGGTTAATTGCAGCGAAGTACAATTTGCACGGGAAAACGCAATCTGCGAATTCGTGTTTGAACGCCTTGGCCGCACCACTCGTATTGTTGCTTGTTTTTGCCATGTGTCCTAAAAAGACAAAAAATACTCCATCAGATGCAATAGAAACAATCTATTCGAAAAAAACATACTTGGCTTAGAAATTATAACAAGCACAGCAAGGAGGAGGAAGACCAGCAAAACAAACATCAGAAGAAGCACAAGGAGGATTAACATGAGTATCATCATAAAAATCACGACAAGTACCAGTCGTCACTGACTACTAGGAGTACAAGAAGCACCAGAAGCAAGACAATCACGTTTTTTGAATAAATAATTGAGAAGGTCAAATTCATCCATCCCTTGAAATGCCCGTGCTCGTGCCATGCAACTTGTCGTAACGAACACCAAAAGGATGATCAAACAAACTATTTGGTTGATTTTTTGCATTGTTATTTGTCGGTATTCGACGCTTAACGAAAGAGTGGTAGGTAATTATAATCAAGTATGTAAATATTATGTGAGAGACGGATTGGTTTTTTTTCGCGCAGAGAGGAAGAGAGACACATTGGTTTTTTTCTCGTAGAAGTAGAAAGAGTGATTCCTTTTTCTCGTAGGCAGATGTGCATATCGCCACCATTGTAGAGAACAACAATAATGTGTTACCATACTTCTGAAACCTTGAACTGTAGATGCATTCGGACAATCTTTTTCTCCTTTTCGTTCTGTTACCGTACAATCGTCAACAAGAAAACAAGCCTTGGTAACAAAAGAGTGACGACAGACTGTTAATATGCAGAGTTAACTCATGTGTGACGTCAAGGAAAAAAGATATGAGACGAAGTCACATTTATGTATATCTAAGATAGAAATGAATCTGCTTGTCTCAAATTTTTCTTACTAGCAATCGACTGCCTGACGAAAGAAAATAAAGAAGAATGTAGAATTAATTCACCGACGCGTTCTGCGTTATTTATTTAAACTTAAACACTCGTCAGGTCTCTGGATTCTGGATTACAATAGGCACGGAAGTACAAAAAATGAAAATTCAATTCAATAAAAAGTAGAATAAAAAGAAGAAGGGCTAATCAAATTGAAATAAACATGAAATATAATGAAGATATAGTATAATTCGCAACACATCAAGTGGATATCAACAAAAGTTGATAAAAGTTTGAATAAAATAATATGAAACATGAAAGAAACCGTTTACCTGATTATAAACTTCGGAATATTGTCATCTAATATGCATTAATCTTTATAAATTGTGAATATTTTGTGTATCTACCGTCGGTATGATTTCATTGGTTGGTGAATCTGCAAAGACTTAAGTCCATAAAGTCACATAAATAGAGAAAGTCAATCCGCTGGGGATAGGAAACAATATTGCACAAGCGAACAATATCATAAAAGCTTCCTCATCGGTGGGCCTTATGTTAAAAAAGAATAATCCAAATTTAATTTAAAATAGAATAGGAAACAAAAGGATCTCAAGCCCCAAAACCTATCTGAAAACATACCCTTTCGCATCTTGTAAACGCTACAAAAGAATACGTACGATCGAGCACCATTTTTACCAGATGTTCATACATATGTATCCTACTTATGGCAGTAGTGCAAACTCATGAAACATTTCCAAGGCTATTTTAGAGAATGCCCACAAACCCCAGGTCTCTGACAGGAAATCCCGCTTTACGCACCCGTCTTACACTTTGAAGAAAAACTGAGGCGATATTTGGAATCAGCGCATTAAACTACGCCGAATGATATGTAGCTCAGCATATTTTCCAAAAAAAATTTCGGTAAGTGAAGTTGGCGCCCGATTCTAGTAAATCCTACCCCAATTCGCCTAGGAACCTGTTCCAGAACTCTTCTTCTTGTTCCAAGTAGACCTCAATTAGCTCTATCTAGTCGTGTAATTAGATTTTCTATAAATCAAACTATGCCGTCAAAAGACGCAAAATACTGGCTTTTTGCGCTAGGATGTATGGACCCATTTCAGTAAATTTTGCCCCGCTTCGCTGAGAACCTTGTTCCAACGCTGCTATTCTTCTTCCAAGCAGAACTCGATGAGCTCTATCTAGTGATATAATTAGATTTTCTATAGCTCAAACTGTGCGGTCAAAAAGCGCAACATACTGGCTTTTTGCCCTAAGATCTATGAACCCATTTCAATAAATCTTGCCCCGATTCGTCTAGGAACTTCTTCCAACGCCGGTATTCTTTTTCCAATTAGAACTCGATGGGCTCTTGAGGGTGAGGGTGAGTATTAAGCTAGCCATGATCGCGATTTCGTCCTTGCTTAAGGGACTCATCAGATGGCTTAGAGATCATATAGAATCTCTATAAATCTATTCAAATGATCGAAGAGATCACAAATAAGATGTACAGAGAACCATACAATCGACCTAATCATCAGACTATCTACCATGTAGTAGTAGTAGTAGTAGTAGAAGTTAGGTAAATTTCACGCAGAAGTGAGTATTAAGCTAGCCATGATCGCGATTTCGCCCTTGCTTAAGGGACTCATCAGATGGCTTGAAGAATTGTAATCGAAATAGAATCAGGGCAGATGAGTTGTCACGCTCAATATTAACTTAGGTGAAATCTAGGTCGCCGCCTACAACTAACCTAATTAGAAGGTTTTATGTAAGAAAGGTTTAAGTGTGTTTTTTTTGCTTGTATGTTGAGGCGGGCGCTGGTCTACCTATGGTAGAGGTTGATTGTCGTTGGGTGTGGTTAATGGAGTAAGATAATCATTATCGCTGCTTTGATCGTCATCGCTTGTATGGGTTTCGTTTTTCATTGTCATTATTTTCATTTTGCTGATCTTGTTGGGTTTGTTCTTCTTGATTGTGTGTAGTACGGTTCATTCGACTTTGGTCCGTATTTGGATATTGACCATTGGATGTTATTGTATGCTGTGGTAGATGGCGTTTTAGATTATTCGTAATATTGATATTGATATGGGTTGGTTTGGTGCGGACCTTGTGTTGTAATGCTATCGAGAAGAAATTCAAATGGTAGTATTGGCTATATTCATGTTTTGGATTTCCTACGTTGTACTTACAAATATTATTTTGAATGAGTGGTTCATTATTTTGAAGTATTGTTCCTGTCTCTTTTGGTGCAGTAGACATTGTATGAAAAAGAAGAAGTAATCAAATGAATCTAGAAAGGAAATAATGACGATTTTAGGTAATGTTGAATATGGTTCATTCTGTTGTTTTTTATTAAGTTCAAAAATAGAAGAAAAAAACGAAAAAAAATACAAATTCAGGAACAAAACATGAGAAAGCTTTTTTTCGTGATTGGTTTTCATTTTATTAGAAAAGAAAAGTAATTGAAATGAAAATAAGAAAATAGATGAATTTGTTTATGGATATTTGTTCTTTGTAGTTGATAACATAACTGGTCGTTTGGATACTAGTTCCTCTTTGGTGTTGAGGTTATTTCGATTGCCAACAATGAGTTTTGTATTTAGAATTGGTGTTCCATTGAATAGATCATTCCATAGTTGATGAAAGTCTCTTTTATATGTAGCAAAACGTTGTTCATGTTTATAATGAACAATTACACATTTATCCCATTTGTCTTCTTTTTGTTGTTTTATCTGATTGAACTTGTCTTTTGCTTGTTCATCCTGTTCATTGTCAGTAATTGTAGCAACTCTATAGAGTAACTGATGTTCAGCGTCAGTTTTCTGTTGCAATACTTTAGTACGCATAGTAGAAAATTGAATTTCTGTTTCGATACATGATGGTATAAGCAAATAGAAGGAGGATGAAGATGATATATACTGCGAAAGAAACTCTTTGAATCGAGTATAAATGAACCTCGGTGGATAGCTACGAAGAAAGAGAAATCGAATGATAGAAGTACATTCTGACACAAAACAAACCCATTATAAAGTAACATAAGTTGAATCGTACGTCGTTCTTGATTGAATATATCTAATGTTGAAGAATAACGTATGGCACGAAGAAGAGCACCTTCGATAATATTGCGAAAAACATGTCGTGGATGATCTGATTTGAATGGAACAATATATGGTTCAGCTGCTTCTTTATGATAAACTGATGTGACAAGTATACCATTCTTATTTTCAATAAATACATCCAAAAATGAAAGACTTGTACCAATTTGACGAACTAATTTAATATTCGGATGAAAATGATTAGCTTCATCTAACATTTGATTGATTTTATTCAATGATTCATTCGATGTAAAGAAAAAATCATCAATATATCTTTGAGGGTGAGGGTGAGTTTTAAAGAGGAATGATTCAAAGCATCATACGACGTACGTTTCTGATTTTTAAAATTTTATGTCTGAGAAAAATTTCAAAAATCAGTTGGACACACAAGGTATTAAATACAGAAATAAGAGAAAGAGTTAAGTTGCCATCAGTAGTGCAAATTATGAAAAAACGACGATTACGTTGGTTCGGGCATCTAATAAGAATGGACAGGGATAGACTTGCTAAACAGATATTACAATGGGAGCCGCAAGGAGGAGAAACAAGAATGGGAAGACCACCAACGTCATGGAGTCAAACAGTTAGTACGGATTTAAAGGAAATGGTATTGACCTACGATGAAGCTATAAAAAGGAATGGGATACATTTTTACTGCCCATTGCATCAAATGGTGACTGATCAAATAGATAGACAGTATCTTCTACGAAGTAAGATCTTGGCTAATACCAATGTGATCTTCTGTATTTTCTAATCTATTAATAGTTGATGCCACTCTTAGTGATACATTTGAGCGGGGCTTTATCGACGAATTAGTCTACCATTACGAACAGTTAAGAGACTGAGAACTAACATAAATAGTGGTGGTAGAATACTCTGCACAATCAACAAAATATAGGTAATGTATTGTTGACATAATGGATTTGTCTGTATACAGGTCACTGTTCCTTGTACTGTGAAAATACTTTGAAAGAAATAAAACATCGGCGAGTAAATTAGACACACAACAATGACTGTTGCACCAAATGCATACTTGGCCACTTTAATGGAACTGAAGGATCGAACTTTGACGCGTCTTGAACTAGCTGCAAATCGATCCGCACACGCTAGAACTGTCAACCATAAGGAGAGCGATAATGGACAAAAAGTGAGATATGATCGAAATTTACAATAGAGACCAGGATCTAATGTTGGACTGAATGAATAGGTATCAAGTGTGCGTGACACACAACCAACGTATAGACAAATAACCTTGGGTAATGTCGATGAAAGGGAATACATCGAACATGGATTTGTACGGAATGACCTTCTTGTCAAGATAATCAGATTCGACACATTGTCAATAGTTCCAAATATTAAGAAAACCGCCGACAAACAGCGAACTACTATAGATGTTCGTGAAACTGGGACATCTATTATTAGGAGTGAAAACATCCAATTTGCTTGACTAAAAGTAGTTTAAACTGTGTCTAAGAATGTAAATAGAAAAATAGTTGCATTGCTCAGTTAAACCCGTGACGATATATGTTTTCCACTTTTTGGAAAAAATTAATTTCCGAAGAACAAAGCTGAGGTGGGAAACTGAAGATGAATGAAACTCATTTTTATTGTAAAACAAAAGCTAGTGTTTTTTATATATATGGTTTATATCTCAAAGAACTTAACCGCTTGTCCAGCTAACGGTATCCTTTTTTCGCTCTTTTTCAAAAGATTATTGCAGTAAAGCTACAAACTAATCTAAAATTGCAACTACATAATTAAGTACATTAAACATTTCTCTACAAAATGAAAAGTGTCTTTGCTCTGAATGTTGCTTGGTTATGAAAATACAGCTGTCGTACAAACATCTCCAAAAATCGATTTTGGAGCTATCTCAAAAACGTGTCTAACAGAGTGAAGCTGAGCAGGCGAAAATTCCACAAGTATACCAGTTTGTAGAAAATTGTTTGCTTTACAAGATGTGATAGCTTGTTAAGGTTGGAACTATTCTAATTAATCTGTATTAATCAAAGAAAACTCAGAAAAACCGTCACGGTCTGAGTCAGACCGTCCAACACTTTTGACCGTTTTTT
>CAJNOQ010009529.1:0-10207 GCA_905250885.1 Didymodactylos carnosus
ACCGAATGCCTAGTATATGCGCGTTCGAAGTGTCGAAAAATAAATTTCACTGCAAGGCTGCCCTGGGTGCATCTTACAATGGATTTTATATTAAACGTATATTTTTTTTTAAAAAGTAGACGTTTTTTTTCAGTATGACGTGAAATTTAATACTTTGGATGAAGCGTCTACTATGCTTCGATTTCCAAATGATTCTTTTCAAACCATCTATTATTAAATATTAGCTTCACATGTTATCGCCGACTTCATAATAATTGATACAAAAGTCATTTATCAACTAAGCCTGCATTGCTTCATCATTTTTAAACTTGATCTCCGCTAGTTGTTATGTAGCGTGCGTGACCGTTATAGTACTATCTTGTATAATAGTAAAATCTTGTACTTACAAGAATGAAAAGATTAGAAGATAAAGCAACATTTTCGAACATTTACCTTGTTTTTTACATTCACTCTTATTTTAAAATTTAAAAACTATTATGTTCTGTGGCCAGATGTGTGTTAGTGGCACTATTTAGTGTCAGATTTTTGTTGCTTTTCTATGAGATCGTCTCCCAAGGTTATTTTATATACCTAAAATAAAGTTCAAGTTCAGCTACAACATATATAACAATTGAATCCTTGACTTGGCGCTCCTATTCTTGTCTGATTAGTGGAATGCCCCGTTCTCCCGAAACATAAAGTTGCATCCTACGCCAGCTTTACTCAGTTCTGGCAAAATTCTACTAGAACTCATCAACAACATTCCAGTTTGGTTACAAAATAAGTGCTTTTTTTCATATGGTAGCCGGTGGCGTGCCCTTGTATTTAGAGCTAAAACGTCTTTCTCCTATTTCCTGTTAATTATAAATACATCGGCTATTAATACAAAAGGGCAGTGAAGTGTTTGTATTATTCACTCACGCAGGATATCGTTAGCGCACTCAGACCCGGAATCGTTTATACATAGAATTGAAAGGGCTACACAATGAACTATAAAATATTGTTTTAAAAGTTTGCCTTCGTAGCTGTATTGGACAAATACTTGTCAGGTAACTCAATTTTTATCTGTAGTGGCAGACAAAAATGATTATATCTTAGGTCAGAATTCGAATATTTCCTGAATGGATTCGCTCCGTAACCGGACCCAAGCAGAACTCGATGAGCTCTACAAAACGCACATATTAGGTTCGAAAATTCATTACAGCAAACCAGGCAAAAAACGAAAATAATCGGAATTCTAACCTAAAAAATCACTGTTTTTTAAAATCTTTCCATATTTCCCGTCGTGATTCGCCCCATCACTGGATCCAACTTCCTTCTCCTTGGACCCATGCAGAACTCATTGAGCTCGACAAAACCCACCCTTCACTGTTCTTTTTCGACGAATTGTTAATGAGAAAATGGCCGGAAACCAGATCTTTTTTGAAAACTATTTGATAGAAAGTAGCTAAAGAGCTTCGCCCTTCGTCATGCAGAAGAAGAGAGTTGCTGACGTGTTTGCACAAATATAAACTTTTCCGAAAGTGTTTTCTGAAACAGGTTTTCTAGGAGATCTTTGGAAAACCAGGCCGTGTGTAAAACATTTTCAATAGGTTTGTATTGATTTTCTTCCACGGTATGATAGCAGAAGGTATCCCCTTCAAAATGAGAGTCAGGCGACACCTTGATCTTCCCGGCCTCGGGTGTTGTGCCAGATTTCCTCACAGTCCTAGGACTGGCGCCACGTGGCTATTGGTAGCCTTACAACGGTTGGACTATAAGTAAAAACTATTCGGAATTTCAAAACTATGGGAACTGTAGGAATCATTCGTAATTGCAAAAGCATAGAAACTATAGAAACTACAGGAACTATACGAACTATGCCTAATTTCAAGACCATAGGAACTATAGGAACTATTGGTAATTGCAAAACGATAAGAACTACAGAAACTATTCGTAATTTTACTATAGTTTAACGATTACGAATAGTTCGTATACTTCCTATATTTTCCGTGGTTAAATGATAAATTTAATAAAACAAAAAAGAATAGACTCGGATGTTTTTTGAAAAACATTTGATAGAAAGTAGCTAGAGAGCTTCGACCTTCGCCATGCAGAAGAGGAGAGTTGCTGACATGTTTTCAAAAACATAAACTTTTCCGTAAGTGTTTTCTGAAACAGGTTTTCTAGGAGATCCTTGAAAAACCATGCCGTGTGTATTTTCAATAGGTTTGTATTGATTTTCTTCCACACTGTGATAGAAGAAGGTATCCCCTTCAAAGTGACAGTCAAGCGACACGTTTACCTTCCCCACCTCGGATGTTGTGCCTGATTTCCTGCGAGTGCCAGGACTGGCGCCAGGTGTATTAATGTACATTTGCAACTTTTTAGTTTACAGAACAGCCAAAATGATCTCATGAGTTTTGTCCTCCTTCTTTTTGTTCTGTTCATAGGTCTTTTGGATTTTATGACAAGAATGACACAAAATGAATTGCACCTTATATCTTCAGGTCTAATACAAAACGAATCTTAATCAGAACATAGTCGAAGTAACTTACAGCTATGCACGGCATGTGCCTAGAATTTTCATTTTGTGTGATGAACACGGTCTTCATAACAAGTACTCAAATGACTGATTTATAAGCTATAAAAACAACTGGTATCTCAACTGTGACGTTCTAATTTGGCGTGTTTTTTCAATTGGGAGTAGTCTGAAGGTATAATTTATATTCTGTTTATTTTGCTTACTATTTTAGATGACGGTCAGCAACACTTGTGTTAATTGCTTTCTTTTCTCCTACAGGTGTCTATGTAACATGTGTACGTCGTATATTAGCCTCGTTTTGTTACAAGACTTTTATAACATCATGGTGGACACATACACTGAAATGAAGAACCAATTAATATTGTGTCATTGCTTGGCATGTCTGATGAAGGGATCACCTACTTTGCATCAGAGCTGCTTTCAGGTACTGAATTGATAAAAATATTTAAGTGGCTGGTTTCACGGAGATTTTGCCGGTTCAGATTTAGAAAAACTGTGTTTTTTATGCCACAGTAAGCGAAGAAAAGGAAAAATGAGATTTTGTTATTAAATCACAAAGATTTAAACTAGTAAACGTTTCTACCATCCATTTTTAGCGCCTTTTTCTCTATGATACAGACTGATCTTGAAATAATATTTTCTTTCTTGGTGTTTAGCTTTGGATGTAGAAACATAGTACCCTCAAACATAGCATCCACAATACACAGTATCTTTCTGTACTAAATTACCATTTTTACTTTTTCCATCCAGATCTTCTAGTAAAAAAGATTTCTAATTTTGACGACTAAGTATGCAAAAAGTATATCAAATTTATTTTATAGTAGAAGTACATTGTGAAATTTTGAAAGGTTTAAAAACTTGTGATTTCTTGAAGGTTTGCTATTTTAGTGAAGCATACTTCATACCTTGTTTTTGACATCAACATGAATAGGAACAATTATTTCAAAGGTTAAGCAGAGAAAAAACATTTATATCGCACGATTACTCTTGACATCCTTAATTACTTTTGTACTGTTGAGAACGGGACGCGTTATATACGTCTTGGGTATACATAAGTTACTATATTCCGAGTATTTCGAAAATTTCTCATTTTGCGTCAGAGAAAAACCTCTCCAACGGGTTAGTAGCTCAAGAATAGCCAAACAGAAGGTGACATTCTATTGTGATATAGTTCATCAACAACTTATTTATTTTAAAACATTTTACTAAACATCAGTTTACCTCAGTCACATTTGTGGATAATGAACTTTTAGTTTTATTACCAATCGAATGGAACTACGCATGACTTCTATTTTTTCTCCGTATAGTCATTCTGTTTATCTTATACTCCGACAGCTCTACGTTGCACAGCAAAAGCAAGATGAACACAGTTTTTTAAAACCGGTATGGACAAGAGCGGCGACTACGATAACGTAATTTTCCAGAGTTAGCGACATGCCGTAGTCACACTTTAGGCTTCATGATATCCACGTTGATTTTCTCTTTTGTGGGCCACAGATGTATAACTATTGCAACGAGACTAATAAGAAAAAATGTGATTAACAGTCCACTCATCATCTCGATCGTGATCTCATTTGTCGGGTTCGGATCTATCTTGTCATTTTGACATTTATCCTGGTAAAACCATTCAGCCGCCAAATGCTCCATGTAACCAGATTCTCTTAGCTTTAATATATTTTTATTTAAATCTTCCTTGTATAACCATGTTTTGCTCACTGCAATTCTAAAAGATGATTTAACGAAGTCTCTTCCTACCGCTATGAGATCACAATAGTTTGTTTGTGTTTCATACACGATTGTAGTATTATCTGTTATAGCAGCATCAATCTCCTTCGATTGTAACATAGTAAAAATTTCTTTCTTTGATCGCAATGGGTGATACACTAGAGAGACATTATTAACATAATGTTCAAGAGTAGCCCCACCTTCTATAACACCCACGCGTTCGAAAGGAATTTTTCCATTAATAATGTCATCGATACCCGAAATAACGGGTGTAGCTCTGTCAAGAGCAAGAAAAGTAGATAAGTTGGCTGTGTATGTAGCAACAAGAATTACACTGACACTGTAGAGACCGATGATGAGAACTCGAGCAGCTGCCGTCGTGGCAAAATCTGAGCCGAATCCGACAAGACTACTTGTTGAATAGTAAATACTGACACCAGTCGAGTTTAAACAATTTCGCTCTGTTAATTGTTGATTGCTTGATTTTTCAAATAGATATCCCACTGTAAACTATAATACCGAAAAATGCTAACCATAGATAGCGTGAAAATGGACGAAAATAGGAGAAAATGCTTAGTCCAGCTGTGCCAGATGTACGAACAACGACACGTAAAGCATTTTCAAGAAAAGTTGTTGAAAAATCAACAAGGTCCGTTCTCTTTGATGTAATAGTAAGATCAGCAACTGCCATATGATAAGCATTATTATGCACATAACATACTAAATCGTTATAGATAACAGTAGATCCTGCGACTTGAATTTCATATGTAAATCCCATAATTTCTGCTAATTTCTTGATGAAATCAATTTCTAATAGATCTTCGTTTAACGTGTAGTTAGATATTAATGATGACAAAAGGAGGCGATTCGAGAACAATAATTTTTAGTTCTTGTCCTGAAATAACTGCATAATCTTTTGGAACTTCTTTTGACTTACGATTAGGCCACACAATTCTGGAGGAATCAGAATGATTTACCCAAGTTCCAGTGTCACTCCAGTTCATTGCTGGCACGTAACTATAGCCGTTAGTCTTCCCTATTATCTGAAGATTTTTGAGAAGATAGTAAGCACCTTTCAAACGATCAGTAGAATTATTGCTGAATTCAACAGGTCCAGTTACACCCAAGAAATTTGTTGATTCACGTAGTATTTCCCGATAGTATGTTCCACTGCTATATCTAACACCGAAACAATTGGTAACATTTTTCTCAAAATCTAAGCAATGATTATTTTGAGAGCAATGTTGATGTAGTGCAAGAATAAGTGCCCATGTTGCATCGAAAGCAAACAAAGCATAATTATTAACTTCATTATTAACTGAACAAGGTTGATGATTCATTTCATAACAAATTTTTTCTGCATCTGCTAATAATGATGAATTTACAGCAACACCGACTAAAGCTCCAGGAACGGGTATTACTGCGAGAATTCCAACTAATCTTTTTTTTTCAGACTGATTGAAGAGATCTATGGGAGCCTCATTTGTTAAAATCCATACAAAATCAGAAGTGGTCATATTTTCCTTTAGAGCATGTTTCAGAATTGAATACGTTACATTTTCATTTGCCCATACAAGCACAATCCGAGATGATGATTTTGATAGGATCTCTGCCCAATTATCATGCGCTGTAAAATCGTCAGTTTTTTTCTCGAAGTCTAATTCATTTATTATGTGTACCGACGTCGAGTAAAATTCATCTTTCAACACTTTTAATCCACCATAACCATAATCATCGTTTTGAATGATAACACTGACTGATGACCACTTGAATTGTTGAAATAATTTGGATATAGCAAATGCAGCAAAACGATCAGATAGAACTACACGATAAAATGCTTCGTTTACGGTTATATCTGATCGATCAGGATTTGTAGCAGAGTAACTAGCCATTGGAATATTCAAAAGAGATGGAAATGATGATATTACTCGAACATCATTAGACGCTGCTGGTCCGATGATACCAACAATATTATTTGATGCTAATTTTTCGCAAATTGTTAACATTACACTCATTTCATTTTCTGCAATTACTTCTTGCCATCCGAGACATTGTCCATCAAATGTCATATTATATATGCGTGCAAGTAATATGGCTACTTCGAACATTGATCGAGCTATAGACCATTCAACGGATTGTCGCACCTCATTCTTCATATCTTTTGGAAATAAACCTAGTAACTGTACAGAAGAACAACTGTCTTTAATTTGCAAGTCGGCTGTGTGAGTTATTTTCAATAAGAATAAGAGTACCAATGTAATAAAATAAGTCTTCGTTGACATCATTTCTGTTCTACAAGTGGAAAATATAAATTCTCTTATAATAAGTGTTTGTGAAGTCAGAATAAAAGCTTGTTGAAGTAGAAACTTGTTGTAGTAGAAAACTCTCCGTATTTATAATCGTGATTTTTTATTATTTAATTAATTTGTTACTCACCTGTTACTCAATAACCGGTTCTTTACTTCCGTTTACCAAAGAAACAAATGTGACGTGATATATATGTAAAGATAATAGCACTACTTCTCCTCTCTTGCAGCTCCTCAGCTAAGAATCAGATACAGATAGCTTCAGAGCTTTTACTATCTTTTCATGTGTACGGGCGCTCCCTTAGCTAAAATATTTTATCAATAAGACTGCATCATCACAGGCGTGATTTGAGTATCACCTTGTATACTTTTCCAACTTAGACTTTTTACAAAACTGTCACTAAATAAACTCCCTGAAGAAGGTCCCAACTTCCTAATCAAGAGTATTGAAATAGGTAACGTAAATATTTACATGCTGCGTTAAATTAGAAATAATTGCTGACCGTCTGCAGAATATTAAACCAAATTATATTAAATAGAATCGATATACTTTTTCTTGTGACACCTTTTTCCTGCCATACATATTTATAAAATATAACGCTTAATCAATGTAAGGTAAGAAAAGTCATTTGAATAAAGAGATACTTATATTTTACTTATAGTTCAGCGTATAAAAAGTCGATTTTCTGATAATGTCAAAAATCACCAACCAAGGAAATGCTATTATGGCGTTTCACAGTCAGGGCATCTCTCTTCAGCACTCTCAATATACACTCAAGTTTGACGTCGATTGCAAGGTGGAATATGACCACGAAGTGAGTATTTATCTTTGCAATTTTGAGTCATTATCCTGTCTTTGTCTCTTCTTTTTTCTAAGCCAACAACTTTCTCAGACTAAAGTGTTATGCATGTGTTACGTAATCAGCCATAGAGTGGAAGTAACTCAGACTTCAACTATGTTCATGAATATACTCCAGCGTAAATCCTGAAAAAGGATTACTTTCGAGGAGGGGCTTTAAAAGAAGTAAAAGTTTGATTAAGTATTATACGGACAACCATTCGGTAAATTGCGCGAGATTCGCATTCATCTCGATACAGCATTCAAAAGCTTCTAGAACACATTGCAGATTTTCCTCAAACATCTTCGTCCAACGCATTCTACATTAGCCACTCTTTCTGATAACATAGCTACGCTCTACGCAGTGAAACATGATTATTCGACGGCTTTGACTTACTACACACAATGTCTCGGAATTCAAGAAAGTTTTCCTCCTACATGTCATAAAGACATCGTCCCACGCCAATATAGCCTATCAGCTTCAATTTCTCCAACGTTACAACGAAGATTTCAAGCATGCCAACCGCGCTTTTGATAAAACTCTCCAGTCTAGTCATCACGACAGAAAGTTGTCTAGTCTAATGTTCACAGCTACAGAAATATGAAGAGAGAAATTAAGGGCTTTTGTTATAAATTTTATAACTTTGCAAAAAAAGGGTCGTGTAGAGCTGAGAGATGTCTCATTTTAATCAGAAATGTATGGGTTACAATCATGTCTCATTAAGAAAGATTTTGGTTAGCTATTAGAGTTTCTGAAAAACTGATTTTCCACAAAACCGGTCTCTGGAGGGCTCGACGCCCAAAATCACTATGATATTCGGATTCAGCACACTCGATTACCTATTGTCCACTAGGTGTCGTGAAAAAAGCGATCCGACAGTTGAAGTGGTTTCCTTGTTAGATGAGGTGTTCCAAGCACCTTCTTTAATCGACAGTTTTGCGCTTTTTAACGTTGAAAGTTACTTAAATAGAATCACATTCATCCTACATCTGTCGACAAGCTGTCACTATCGAGTTCATTGTCTTGCTCTTTATTTGGTACAACACTGACTATTAATGTATGTTACGTTAAATATGAATTGTTGGCGGAGCTAAAGTGAAATGAAACAAGAAAATACTCCCCTTTTTTGTTTGTCTATTACGTCTTGTTTGCTTTTCTTAAAATTTTTCTTCTGCAAAAGTGAACAAAGATATGATGTTATCTTTCTCAAATGGCTAAATAATCTTATGGTATGTCATGCAAATATTCAGTAGAGTACTACTACTAGTAGGTCATATAAAACTATAGCGAATTTAGCGATTAGATATATAACCATGGAATCTTTTAAGCCTGAAACGTAGAAGTAGGAAGAACAATATCGTTTATAAAACATGTTGAAGCTAATTAGTATTTATTATATTAAATGATTTTTGTACACTTGATGGGTGCTGATAAACAATATAATTTTTGCAGAATATTGACGAGAGTAAACTGCAAAGAGTTTTTAGGCAAAATATCAGAATCCTACTTTTACCGTTTAAAATGTCTGTCACGCTTTCCAAAACATTCAAAAATATCCCATTACTTCTTCACAATGGCTTTTCATATATTGCCGATCCAAAAACTGAAGAAACAATTTATGGGAAATGTGAATTTCAAAACAGATTGTCATATCATGCACGTCTTCATACAGATCTGAATAATGTTATGGTCTTTGTTTTTTTGTTTCTTGTATATATCTCTTTGTTTGGATTAGTATGCTCATGTACTGTTTCTTGTTTTAAATCCTCGTGCTGGTTCTGAATAACAGGCTTATAAGGTCCTGATGAACAAGTATCCCGTGGGCATCAGTCCATGCGCTCAAGTTGTCATAGGAGCAAATGACCTCGCGCGCAACTGTCATAAACCCCCTAAAAAGAAATGCCTGTCTCATTTTCACCACACTCATACAACGGACTATTTACTAACGAGGAAACATATGCAACTGTTCAACCAGTTCTTTAACCAAACCTAGTGGGTTATAGGTAATCGACTGTGCTGGTTCCGAAAATCAACATCAGATGGACCGCTAGGCTTTCAGAGATCGGTTTTCTAGAAAACCACTCTTATTATCATATCAAACCAGTACAAAAAATAAGGCAAGTATTCGACTATAAAAATATGGATTTCATTTCCTTCACCAGGTTTCTGAACCAAACTGATTCATCCTTTTATCTTTGCTCGGACCCAAACTTAGCTACCGAACTTTGGGTTCAACATTTCACAAAAGCAATGGAAATATCTATCCCTATTAAAACAGTACTTTTATCAAATAAGCCGGCACTACGTTTATCCACAGCAACTAACTTCTTAGAGAGCGGAGGTCAGTGAATCACGGACTTTTCAAAGATGGAGAAAGCTATTTTTCCGAACAAACTATACATCATTCGACGTAGTTTTTCACGGTGATCCGAATATGACTTTATGTTATGGGAAAAGTGCTCTTATGGGGGAGAAAAACGCGAATTACCTCAAAAACCCTATGAGTTTTTGTAAAATCAATAACTCGACTTAGAAAAAAAGACTAGAAAAGATGAGATCATCATAAATACTCGATAGGCTGAGGAATATTTTCATGTAATTAGAAGGTCTGTTCCGGCTTAGCGCTGTCACTGCACTGAGGTTGTCTCATGTCGGACCGTAGTAATCTAAAGAATTATTGTTATTGGCCCTAATAATTCTTTATAGCCGTTTCATATATCAAGGTGTGATGATGCTAATTTTTGATGTTGTAGATGTTATGGTGGTGAACGGCAATTTAGACTTTTTAGACTTTTAGACTTTCTTCTAGAAAACTAGCCGGACTAGCCGGAGGG
>CAJNOQ010009530.1:0-10205 GCA_905250885.1 Didymodactylos carnosus
TTTTCTTTTATAAAAATATTTTATTATTAAAAAAAAGATATTTAACAGATTCTTAACATCAATCAAAAAGTTTAAACTTTTTTTCATACAAAAAAACAAAAAAAATAGTTAATTCTTTTTTCTTTTATAAAAATATTTTATTATTAAAAAAAAGATATTTAACAGATTCTTAACATCAATCAAAAAGTTTAAACTTTTTTTTGTAATTCTATTTTGTTTTATTTCTTCCAATTATTTCTTTCAAGTAAATACATATTAATTATTTAAGATCTATTTTACTGTTACCTTTTTAATTAATATTCTTTCTTTTAATTATCTTTATTCTACACTTCATCTAAATGAGTTACTACAAGTACTATTCAGTTCGACACTGAATCATTTTGTTTAATATTTAATGACTTATATCTTCATCACTTGATAACTCTTTACTCAAACTCATCACCCTCTCTCTCTTTCTCTCTCTGTCTATTGTTCAATAAATTCAAACTTTCTCTCATTTCCTTCTAAATGTTTAGCTCATTTGATGCAATAGACGAAGAAAAAAAACCAGTTCATTTTTGTATAAAAAAAAAAAAAATAATAATCTATTGTTCAATAATGATATGGTATCTTCTGTATGTTATTTTACTCATTGTTTATGACGTCTATTTTGAAAACGAATGTTTTTTAGTCAGTATCAATTGGTGGCCAAAAAAAATAATAAAAAAAAAGAAGCATTGAAAATAATTATTATCACTAGAAAATTTTCAAAACATACAAAGTAAAATAGCATAAAAAAAATGTCAGAATAGAACAAATCTAGTTGAAAGTCGTATTCTTCACTTTTTGTTTAAAAAGTACTTGCAGGCAGTGAACTTTATAATTTGTTGAATAGAACTTTTATATTAAATTTTTTTTAAATAGAATTAGAACAAAATTATTCACATAGAGAAGATAAAATAGAATATGTAAATATAAATGATTTAAAATTTTCTGTCAGTCTACTACGTCAGAAGTTTTGCGCGGTTTTTTATTTAGTTTAAAACAAATCATTGTTTATCAAGTAAAGAGCTTCTAATAAGATCTATATAAAGACCAGATGAACTAACCTATTCAGTTATTAACAGAAGGCAACAAACGAGAAAGACAAAAAAAAAAAAGAAAGACGGAAGAGAGAGAGAGAACGGTTGAAAAAACAGTTTTAATCAAGCAAAATCATTTAGAAGTCACGCAAATTCCTATTTCACACTTTTTCTAAAAGACAAAAAACATCTGGACAATGAAACTTTAAAAGCACCCTTAATTTCAATCACTGTAAGAAGAAGAAGAAAAAAACAAAAAAAAAAAAAAGAGAAGAAAAACACATCCTATTTTAACACGTTTGGAAGAGATTCAATAATACAGTTGCTTTTGACAATTTAAATGACGAGATATATAACAGAAGACGAAAAAAAAAACCCAAGATATAAAGAGAAAACTAGTCAATGGGTTTTCTACTCATTGTTATTCTTTTTGCTTCTATGTCTTCATTTTCTTCATCTTATTTTGTTCATATAGTTAAACAATCATAATAAATAACTTAGTCGTGTGTATTTAACCTATTTTCAAACACACATCAAATGTTTGCAAGACAAGTCCATTGAGAGTACGTAATTATATTGAGTGTAGGAAGTGAGTGAAAAATTAGAAGTTTAACATATTTGAAGAAAACGTATTAACAAATATAATCATATTTTCTTGATATATATATATATATATATATGTGAGATGTGAAGGCGGATTAGAAATATGACATGTTCATTTCTAGATCAATATCGATCATTAATAAAACTGAATTAGAAAATAAAATAGAGTTTTGAATATGCATGCAAAATAAAAACTACAACTAAAAATAGACATTTTTTCAAATTATTTTAATAATTATTTGTGTCGTGAAAAATTGACTTTGATAACACGCACCTTCTAAGCGAACCCCATAAATAATGAACTCATTATTCTTGACTCTTTTATTCTAGAAATTATTAGAGACCTAGTTGACGTGCAGATAAATATCAAAAAGTTAACAATTAAGTTCAAGCAATTATTTGTACATTTTTTTTTTCTTTTTACACTTTAAATTTTTAATTTTAATTTTTTTTTTTTTTTTAACAGATTTATACTTTTTTTTTTCCTTTATTATTTTTCTTTACATTTTTTTTTTTTTTTTGATAGAAATGAAGATAGTGGTTAGATCAAAAACAGAATAAAATAATAAAATAAAAATGTTTGAGAAGTGTTAATATAATATTTTGTTTGATTTAATAAATATTTCATAAAAATGATCGTTTACTTTGGTGATAGACTATTTTTCAGCTATTTTTTTATTATGTAGAGTAAAATGATAAAATAACAAAAAAAAGAAGACATTTTCCAAAAAACGATGTCACTTACGATTCATTTAAATCTATTTCAATTGATCTATGTCTCATAGTATCTAAAAATAATATTTTATTCATATTTGAAACGTATTACATGAAAATTTTATTTTTTTTTAAGTTTTGTCTGAATAACTTGAAAAAACAAAAAACAATAAAAAATCAAAATTCTCTAACTTTTATTCTATTATTCGTCTACTTCTTAAACTTTATCAAAATTTCAAAATATACACTCATTATGCTCATTATACACACTACATTATTAATAAATATATTTTATCAGATGTTATGAAAAAATATCTTTTTTTAGAAGAAGAAGAAAAAATAAAATAAAATATTTTAAAGTATATTATTTTTTTCTACTTGAAATAATTTACATCATATGAATCGCGCACAAAAAAGGAAGACCTTACTTAATGATAATCTCCTTTAACATACATCATTTCCTTTATATATACATGCATGATTAAACGGAAAAAATAGTAGAATTGCGTTCGTTTTTTTTGTTTTTTGTTTTTGTTTTTATTTATCTTTTTTAAAAAGTGTTTGAATATGAAGACGGAAGTATTAACGTGTGTTACTAAAAAATTTAATTATAGAAACGAAATGCATATACATGTCATTTTTAGAAGAAAATATATAAAAAAAAAATTTTTTTTCACACATTAATTATTGTCGCTTATATATAAATCTGAAATGAACAATAAATTTTCTATTTTTTTTTTTTTTTTTTTGTCTTCTTTTTATTTTGTCTAAACTCCTACTCACATCAAAATAAAGACTATATTTACGGACAAAATAGCGAATAAAAAAAATTGTTTTATTCATTTCATTTCATGAGGGAGTTTAAAAAGCTTCTAAAGTCTAAATATTGAAAAAATAAATGGAGTTCGAACATATGAGTGAGTATGTCATGTTTTTTTTGTTTTAGTAATTTTTTAGTTTTCATATACAAAAGTAAGAAGAAACAACATTTGAACAAAAACTATTATAAAATATGACTACTTTTTACAGTTTATATTATAGATTCTTGACATAAAATATCAACGAAATCGAGCGAGTATCCTCGAGGATATATAGATGTTCTTGAATAATAATTAACCGATTTTATCTTATTTTATGATGCTGAAAATTCACTTTTGTCTCCAAGTTATCTTATCTCTACTGAACAGTAAAATATGTGAAGGAAATTGATTTTTGTTGATTAAATGCACACAATACCACCTCCCTTTTTACAATTAAAAATAGTATCAAATTAATCATCAAGAGTTTGAAAAAAGAAAACATGGAAAAGAAAATTGGTTTTTAGTTGCATCTAAAAAACGAAATAAAATGTAGTGAATTTAGTTATTTTTTGTTTAATATAAATAGATAGTGAATAATTTCATATATTATACAATAATTTTTTATATTTTTTCGTACATAAGTATTGAATTAATAGTCTATTGAAAAATTCATTATTTTCTCTAGTTAATAAGTGTCTCTTTTGTTTAGATGAACCTTATTCTTAAAATAATTATCTTTAATCAGAGATAATTTCAAAGAAAAATGATACCAGTATTTGTTTATTTTCTTGCTGCATTGGTTTGTGTAGTATCGACTATTGTATTCTATGTTTATTGGCGTAAACGTTCATCATTTTCAAATTTTCAATTCTCGTCTGAAACACAAAAATTACATTATTCTTTAAAACCGACAATTGACGTTGTTGCTAAACGTTTGAGTGATGATCTTGATATTAGTAATAATAAAGAAAATGAAACAACAACAATAATAACAACAACAGAAAGATTATCAAATCATCGTAGATCAACAATAAAACCGATATTGCCTAAACAAACAGAAATTCAATTAGAATCAACAGTACCATCATCATGTCCACGTAAATCATTATGGCGAACAGCAGTTGGAGGAGGATTTGATCCATCACGTTCTTCAAGTGTACAAGATAGATATCGTAATAGAACAATCAATGGTCCACATACACCACGAAATTGGCGACATGGTTCAATATCGATTAATGCTGAATCATTAGAATTTTCGGTACCAAAACGTCGTCGAAGTGTTGCCACAGTAGATAGTGTATGTAATCGTTTCTGTATTGAACCGGAACAAATTAAAATTTTACAAGTCAACGATGCTTATCAAACAATGAATCGTTTATCATTAAGAATTGTTTATACTAGTCAACAAAATTTACAAATTACATTTGATAAGTTTAGCGGTTTAATCAGTGATGAAGTTAATGAACAATTGACAATAAAAACAAAATTATTACCCGATGGTAAAGAAAAATATTGTACTAAAAAGAATATAGATGTTGAAACAAAATTAATTGATGAATGTATTATATTTTCAAATGTATTGAAAGATAAATTAGGTGAAAAATTATTGTTAATAACAGTAACCGGTGGAAAACGAAAAAAGAAAAATTATGGTCAAATGGAAGTTATGTTAAATGAATTACATTTAGTGCAGGATAAAGACTATTATCTTCAACATGAAATTGAAAAGAAAAAAATGGTATGTAATAAATTTTATTCTTTAAAATAAACATAATATAATTAATATGATATTTTATTCTATTTAGTCGTCAACAGAAATATTTGTATCACTTCAAAAGAAAGATCGTTATCTTTCCGTTGAAATTGAACGTGTAAAAGGTATCAAAGTTGATCAAAAACATCCTAGTAAGTAATAGAAAATATTTTTGTGTGTAATTGTTCAATTTGTAAACTAATATTTATATCTTTTTATGTATATAGATAAAACACTTTATGTACAAGTACTTTTACTTGATCGTTACAAATTAATATCTACTCGTCGCACAAAACCCTATAATATTAATCAATCAATGGTAAATATAAATGAACTGTATGATTTTTCCTTGTACGGTTTAAATATTGATCGATTAATGCTGGTGATTAATCTTTATCAAAATGAGCAAATATTTTCCCGAATTAAATTAGGTTCACCATTGTATTGTAGTGGTACAGGCGCTACTCACTGGAATCAACTAATAGCAAGACAATCATTTTCAATGTGGCATGCAATGTCGAAACAACTTTAAAATATTAAAATAATGTTTTTTTATGGTTTGACCAAGAATTGAATTTATTTTTATGAGATCTTATTGTAGAAAAGCAGTGTGTATTTTTGAAAATAAAACGATACCGGTTAGACATATACTTTTACAAAGACAATATCAAGAGTTCTTCCATATTTCATACACAAGGTCATAATTGTATTACACTGATATAATGACGTTTTTGTAACTTCTATTTTCATGTATCTACCACAGCGTAGTACGGATTTGACTGAGTCCAGAATCTAGTCTAGTCCAGTTAACTAAACTAGACTCGAAAATTTTTAAAATCATAGATTTGAATACTATAAATAATGATAATGTGCGACAATGTACATATAAATAAATGTATAAAATGGTTCATCTAACGATAGTTAAAATAGACGAAACATACGATGACAGTGACAGAGAAGAAAAAAGAAATATAAAAAAAATTAATTAAAATATTTCATTTTGTTTTCAGTTTTTCGACTGATGAATTGTTCTGAATATCTCTCTCAGAGCCTATCATAACTAGTCGGCGATCAAGCGTAAATCCAGAACAAATCAACAATATTTTATTGATTTATTCAGTTAGAAAAATGTACAGTTTATTAGAAAGAAAATAACTTTATTTTTTACTTTGTATTGATCCGTTTTATATAGAGCAGTACACATATGTTTGCTCATGAACACTTTTTGTGTGTACTTTGCATTTTAGAAGATGGACATAGATAGTTTTACTTGAAACTTATCAATGAAAATCATCGTTATTACACCACAAAACACGAGACTGGCAAATAAAAAATTTGCATGGTCCATTCGACTATTTTCTCAATCGATTGGACTCAAAATTTCAAGGCAATCCAGAGCTGTGGTGTCTAGATATCATTTGTTTCTTGCATGACTTAATATTAATATTCATAATGAAAAGAAATCTTGACACATTTGAGAAGATTAAGAGACAAAAGTTTGAAGAAAAGAATGAGTTTTTCGAACATTTAAGTGGTGACAAAATGTTAGTACTTTATATTTTTTTTCACAGTGTAATTACATTCTGACTTTGAATCGACGAATAAATGTAATTATTAGTGATAAACACTTGCTGTTGAAAGAAAAAATATTTTTAACAGAAAATCGATAAATTTTATGCTTAAAAATACGCAATAGAGTCCATGTTATCAATTATGAATACCTTGGCGAAATTAAAACAAATTTTTCTTTATGCACATATTAAATTAGTTTTGAGCGTATTTTGCTAAACTATAATAGAAAATGATAGGAAAGAACAGTTGTAAATGGTTAAAGAAAGAGACTAGAAAACTTGTACGTCAATCAGTGTAAAATCAATAATCTATTTCATTTATTAGATTAAAATCTCAAATTTTTTCATCTCATCAATTTTGCATGCACAGAATAGGTTTACTACTAAAAAACAGAAGGAAATCTTCTTCATTTTTAAGGTTTTCGGAAAATCCTATTCAGAAATCAACAGTTTTGATCAAAACTTTGTTTATTTTTAGATAAATGTTCTAAAGGTTATAAAATATCTTAAATTGATTATATCATATTACCGGAAAAAAAATAAAGTTGGACTTTGAGTTGCTGAAAGGTACTTTTTCGTATTCAGCACACTATATAACTCCGAAAATTTTCTATTTTTGGCAAGGGATACTTTCAAAAGTTCAGGAAAAATTTTCCGACTAATATTATTTTCCGCCCTTTTATTTCAAAACTTTTCCTAAACTTTTGGAAGTACCCCCCTCGCCAAAAATATAAAATCTTCGGGGTTATAAAGTGTATTGGATACGAAAAAGCATTCAAAACTAACTTTATTTTTTTTATTCGAATGATATATCTAAAATTTTTATTCTGTTTGAATTTGTTTTGAGCGAGCGAAAAATTTTTTATTGTTAGATGTGAAAATAATCGAAAACTATTTATTTTAGTAAAACGGTTTCTACTAGATTTTAAGATTTTTTCTTTGGAGAAAAACATTGCCATAAGATACGGAGTGGTCGATTAGATATGTGGCATGCATTTGTAAGACAATTTGTGATGTGTATTAAGAGATCAAGGCTTTTTCAAAATTTTCTATCCTACCGAAATTTCTGAAAATTTAGGTTTCGCTTCGTTCGCATTTTGAAGAAAACATTTGGGACTATCTGCTCATGTTGCCTTTCCATTTGTTGAAGATCCGAACTGGTTTTTCATACTTAAGAAATATTTCACAAATGCGTTTTTTAATCAAAATATAGCCTTAGATTTCCGATCTTCAATAGCCATGAACACAGATTTTGTGTTGTTATAAGCTTTATACACTCGTACTTGTAAAATGAATAGTAATTTAATTTTCTTTGCAGTATGATATGACCGGACTTTTAAAATTGAAAATTTTTAGTGTGAGATAACTGATGATAGTAAGATTTTGTTTTATGAAATCTAGCCAATATTCATTCAAACATTATGATAAGCACGTAGTCAGATGTATGAGAAAGTGTAAATCAGTTAATGATTTCCCAAGCAAAAACGACCCAGTTTTTTGGGTTATTTATCTAGATTCAGGTCCACGTGCATCTAGATGTACGTGGAGCTGAATCTAGATAAATAACCCAAAAAAATTGGGTCGTTTTTGCTTGGGTTTATTCTATTAATTATGACAAAACATCGATTATAGGTCTGATATTGACGACAACCATACTTCTTCCCCTAAAGTATTGCAACTCTGTCATAAATGACTAAAAAGATCGTTTTTGTCAAATACACACCCATTTAATAGCATTAATAATGCATAATTGAATTTTTGCGTTTTTTGTAGAAATAGAATGTTTACAGTCCTTAGTGTATTTCAATTTATCATTCGAACTGAAAAAATTCGTTCGCTGCTTATTCACTTTACTCTCTTGTTTTCTTCAATGTCACATTATTCCACTAAATAGATTTATAAGGTTGAATAATCTTTCTGTGTTTTTTACTATTTAAAAAAAAGCGAAATCGAAACAAAACTATCGTACAGTGTTGCCCTAATGAATTCGACAAACGAATTGTCACTATTTACTCGTAACATTCTCGAGTGATCAGTTATGGATAGATTGTAATTCTTATTTTTCTGAAGCAATATTTTCCCGTAGGATTACATATTGTTGAAATTGTTTGTTTTTTTTTTCGCTATCCATAATTGTTGCAGTATATGCAACAATGGTATTATTATACTATTATTTTTTAAAAATTACGGGAAAAACATGTAAAACTTTATTAGTATCTCTATATTTGTGTTAAATTACATGAGCATTTCTCATTGTTTTCATTTATTAATATTATAACTATGTTTTTTCTTTTTTTTCTATCGGTTGACAATATCCATTGTCAGCAATCTTTTGCTGATAACAGTTATCATGTGCATAATATATTAAAATAAATGAAATGAAGCTGCAATTGTAAGAAAAAATGAATTGCATCAATTTAAAACTGATTTCGACGAGGGAAAATATTATTAAAGAGAAATAACTCATATCTTTTGTATTATGTGTACAGCACCAATATCACACTTATTTCTACTGGTTCTTAGTCTATAATCTGCAATTAAAAAAAGAAAGATTCAAATACATGGTGAAAAAAAACGCGTTTTTTATGTCTTTAGAAAACTGATTGAAGAACTCACACCAGTTTTTGATAACCAAGAAAACATATTTTTTATTTTTCAGCGAAGATTTTGTTAATGAATTGTAGACAAACACAAATTCCGATTGGAATCACAAACTAATAGATAATACTGAGAGAGCAGAGCGGGTTTTCTCAGTAAAAATCGTCAAAGCTACAGATTGTCCCCTATCTATTATTCTTTTCGCATAATTTTAGCTGTGAGGGGAAAAATTAAAATTAGATTAATTTTTTTAAATGTTGTAATTGTAATATTTAGCGTCAGAGTGAGACGAGATTCACTAATTTGCTTTTCATATTTCAGTTTCCATTATGACAATATGCAACGTGTAACAAGCAGCAAAATTTCTAAAGAACTCAAAACGGCATTAAATAAAAATTTGAAGAACTGAAAAATGAGTTCTTCAAAGAAATTAACAACAGAGAATGTGTTCTTCTCTTCGAGTTCTCCGAAAAACAAAGATCTCTGATAGAAAATTAAGAAGTTGAAGAACTCATTTTGTTTGTGTTTTTTATTTGGGACAAATGAAAAAACACGTTTTATGTTTTCTGAAGAATACGCTTTAGCATTTTACAGTGTGGAAACGTCAACTTTCTTTAACCCTTTGAGGACGGATGGGTCATTTTTGACCACCTATTTATCAGTAGAGAAAAAGTGTTTAGTTCACATTAAACGATTAAATATGTAAGGTCATTAAGGTCATAAACAACTACATTTATCATCTCATACTTTTCTTTTCTTTCTTTCCTTCTCTCATATAAATTCTTTTTGAATATCCATTGTTCTTGCTGCTAAGGTACACTGACGTCATAATTTCACTCTTCTCCTCCGATCTTTTGTTTTTCGAGAATATTCTCATTCTCTATTGGGTATATATATATACACCCGTTCTCATTGATGAACTTACGTTGCTCTTGAATTTGCATATCACCGGAAAAAAAATAAAGTTGGTTTAGAGTTGCTGAAAAGTGGTTTTTCATACTCAGCACACTCGATAACCCAGAAGATTTTCTGTTTTTGGCCCGAGGTACTTCCGAAAGTTTAGGAAAAGTTTTCAAATTAATATTATTTTTCCCTCGTCGAAATC
>CAJNOQ010009532.1:0-10201 GCA_905250885.1 Didymodactylos carnosus
CGATCTTTCTCTGTTCTTCCTATATATCAAAAGAACAAAGTAATCACGTTTTGAAATATATAGTGAATGTAAATTGTTTTGTTGTCATTTGTTTCTTGATAATGGTATGAGTCAGTACCGAAAGCTCAGTACCGAATTTGGTTAAAATTTATTTATTCAAAGGTTTTATGGCTTTTCTCGACGCTCTCACAAATCTCTCTTGAAGTAACAGATATTTCTTCCACTGGAAATTTTTTACACGCGACTCGTGTTTTCAAAGATCTCCTCGAAAATCTGTTTCAGAAAACAATTATGCTTGTGGAAACATGCCCATAAGTGTCTTTCGCATGGAAAAAATCACGGCTCTCTAGCTGCTTTCTATCGACAGTTATTTAAAAAACGCCCATGGGAGTTTTATTTTCGTGTTTTGCGCAAAGCACGTTTTTTGTTCGAATATGCCCAGTGTGGAACACTTTTTTTAAATATACTTCAAGTTGGATTGGTTGAAGTTGGTTCTAATTTAAACCAGACACTCAACTGCGGGTATATTTAACTGATGGTAAGTCCTAAAATTGATTTGCATCATCAGATGATTGTGGGACAAGAAGAGTTAAGCAGACTGGCTCGATCTCGGAACTAATAGTAATGAAGCCGAAATGGGGAAATATATTTGTCTTAAAAAAAGGAAAAAATTAAATTTTTGAAAGCTGAGGCTCGTTTTGTGCAACATTTTTGGAGATTCTCTTCAAGACAAGTTGCATTTCTACTCAAAACTTTTTTTTCCGAACTTTCATTTTAATCAAAAATATGAGTAATACTGAGCTTCTATACTCTTTACAAAACAGTTAATTTACTTTCAAATCTGATAGACTCTTGTTTAATGGACATATTTTTGTTTGTCGCTGCAATGATTCTTTTCGTTTTTCTTTCTACGGTAAATGGCAAATACTTTTAATATTCAAACTATATGATAAAGACGACTCACATTCAACTTGGTGAAAGTTATTTGTCAACTACACGAAAGGATACTTTGTCATGCTCTCGATCGTTTACTACAATTGACAGTTTCCTACGTAAATGTAGAAAAATGAAATCATTAACATGTTCAGAAGAGCAGACAGTCAAACCAAAATACAGTTTCGTCAAGAGCGATCGATTGATCTGGAATTTCGTTGGATGGTTGTTTGAAATCCTATAAATGACAAAGCTTAAAACAAAACTCTCTTCCATCAACTAGTTACTTTTCGAAGTATAGTCTTCGTACAAACAAGTTTCTTGAGAAACATTAACTCGGTCTATTTCAAATTTCTGAGGATGATCCAATGCTACTGTAGCGTTTCGGTGTAAAGCACGATTCTAGTTATCATCATCAAGGTTGAATGATGAAACACTCCACAGGAAGAAAACAAAACACTTCCGGCTAGAGGTGTTGATGAGTATTTACTTGTTTCTGATAAAAATTAGATTGCTTTGTTGTTGAGTTATAATCGTCCTGTAGAAAGAGAAAGAAATGTTTCTTACGATTATACAATCCAGAGAACGAAATTACCCATACATGTAAGTTATGGGATCGCTTTATTAACGATCGTCTCTATGAAACAAGAACATTAATTGCATAGTGAACGTATGTATTATAGATCTCTCCATTTTACATACGGAACGAATCGTTCGTCTCTTATGTTTATTGCCAAATAAATTCTATATGTTTTCAATTGGTAAAGGTATGCATTTTGTTTAACACTAATAACTCATAAGAACACACTTACTTTCAATTGCTCTTTACTCACTCTATTTATTCGAATATCAACCGACATTGTTTAATAATTTACTTATCGCTCAGAATATTATTTTTTCTGTTATGCCAGCCTGACCTTGTGTTTTCATGCTCTGAATCCAATTATTTTTGTAATTGTAAAAAATACAAAAAAATTTCATCCATTTGCATAACAGTAATAACTTCTTTTTCTTTCTAAAGTCTTTGATTTTACGAAGAAATCATATAGTTAGAAACAAATATTATTTCTTAATTGAATAGGACCACTAAATTTGTTTTAAAAATGCACTCTTTCAAACCAACCAAACGAAGATGAGTAAATAATTTAACCTAAAAAAAAATAACAAGCAGAATTAGTTTTAATAATCAATGGTGCTCAAAACATGTAGTGAGTCCAAAGACAACAGCAAATCAAAGAGTAATCTCTACTTTGTCAATGATTTCTTTCACAAAATTAAAGACGGTAGAAAGAAAAAGAAATAATTACTTTTAAGTAAACAGTTGAAATATTTTTTGTAGTTATTGCAACTATCCGAATGCTACAGACGATACCGTGAACGTACTAGGCAAAATACAGAGTTAACTCTGTATCAAGTAGAATCCCAGAATACCAAGCATTTATAAACATATATGAATACGGATACATACTCTGTGACGAGTAAAATCATATACTCTAATGCTTGATATAAAGTGGCGGACAAAAGTTTACGATCACTTTTATTTTGATGATTTCTCGTCAGCGTATTTAATCATGAGGCTCAAACGTTTATCATAATTAGACCATAGAATGACACATACCGGACACATAGTGAAGTATTATTAGGCATGCACCGGTTTTCCGTTTTGAAACCGAAAAACCGACACAAAAAAACGATGTTCGATTTAAACCGACACCGAAAAAATTTCAAACATTTATTTTAGGTTTTAAAGTGATATAATGAGTTAGCAACTAACATCTGTTTACTATGTCAAAGAAAACATAAACCGCTAAAACCAGAAAAAACGTAATCTTTTTTTTATTCTGCTAGACTTAGACAGTGTCTAATAGATACTGGCTTTATGCTTTGATGTTAGTTTAAACTTTTTATCTAAAATAAGAAAAAAAATAACTAGTAATAATCGCAAGCAAGTGAGGGACACTCAAAATAGTAATCATTATTTCGTGTAGATAAAAAACAGAATATAAACAATAGCAAGAGTATAAGAGAAACAGCAAGAATATATCTTGTGTCTTTTCCGATTAGGCTGTTTGTTGATCAAAAAAGGTTCAATCATTTATCTAATAAATGTTCTTTCATTAAAAGACGGCTATCGAGAATGTAAGGAAACTTAGCAGCGGATTCGACTATTTCTTGCTGACATTCGCTCTCCAACCTGTGTCTAGTTGATTGTGTTAGATGCAGAATTAAATTCTCTATCAAACGGTACTATTTTTGATGGGGGTCATCGAGTAAAAACTAGCAGTTTTGGCCTGAAACACTGGGTTTTAAGCCCTTTCTGCCAGTATATCTTGCTGATATTCGCTCTCCAACCTGTGTTGAATTTCTAGTTGATTGTGTTAGATGAAAAATTGATTAGCTCTGTATATCATTATTGATATGACACGTTTCGAAGTTAACAGTGGCCGAAATTTTCAGACATCCGTGATTGCTATGATCTTTCTATCTAATCTGATGATCATTTGATTTATGTGATTTATATGACGCTGTAATTAAACATTCTATGTAAATAAACCATGTGAAATGTAATTTAGATTGTATAGAGAAAAAGAACGAACAAGAAGAATAATAAACGAAAAAAGAAAAAATCAAGTAAGTGAATAAACGATGGACGCCGAGGACTGTTGTACAAGTTGACCAAGGGCTATTTCTCTTTCTAGAAATAAAACAAAAATTGTTATTGGAAAAAGTTGTTATTGAAAAAAGAAGTTGGTTACTTACGTCTAGCAGTTTCTCGACGACGTCCGTACTCTGCAGGCGTCTTAGGCATAACCCATGCAGGCTAAAAATAGCAACACGTTAATTACGGGAATATTGCAATATTGTACGATTCTTATTTTGCAATCCCCATTATTCCGGTAACATTTTTGTAAACAATAACCGATAATTGATAAAACCCAAACACTGAAATAACATATATATGGACCAATCGTTTTTACAATTTCCTGAACGCTATTTAAATGGGCTTTAAGTTGTTGTATATGCTCAGTTTTATTGGTGGTGGTGATAGAGATGTTGGTGGTGGTTAAAGAATATTCATGTTGTAAAAAATCATTTAAATTATAATATTGCTAGAACAAACAAATACTTCTTCTACTTCATTTATAGCAAATAAATATTACTTACTGGAGCCGAGTTGGCAAAAGCGAGAATGGTGAGAGTTACGAACAGAACCATGATGATCGAGCGAAAATTTTGTTTAGAATTCTTATCGATGTCAAAGTATATATACATTTTAAATAGTCACACGTAATTGCTTTACATGTACATTTTTGAGTGTAATTTGTATCGATACCGAATGTTTTCAAAGAATGACAATAATTTACAATCGTGATCAGTCTGTCTTTTGTTGTTTATATTATTATCAACGTCCCTTTGATGTTTCTTTTAAAAAGAACAATTAAGTTCCAATCAAAGGAAGAACAGAACACGATGTGAATTTTAAACAAATTTATCTATAATACATAATCCTATTCGTCATCCGAATGCTATAATTGAAAGTTATTTTCGTACAAAGAGAAAAAGCATTTGTAAGGGAAAAAATAGTAATCATCCGTCGGATATTATCATGGAATTATATCGAAGTGTTCTAGCACAATTTACGATACGGCAATAAACGATCAATTCCAGCTTTTTATTGTTTTTCTAATTATTCTGATGTACGTGCATCATAGAACCAAATTGTTTCGGATCCTTATATAAACGACGATTGTTGTCTGTTTCAAGACTTGAATACAAGCGCATACACGTTCCTACTTCAGTACGAAGTTGTGTTTAAAAATTTAATAATTTAAGTGTTTTAAATACAATCACTTCTCCGATTCGTAGATCATCTGTAGTCTATTAAACTTGATAAAATTTTTTCAGGGTCAATTATCCTAATAACTATATTTGTTTTCTCCTTTTCTTTATTCTCTATAGTGAATTCAACACAGGTTGAAGAGCGAATGTCAGCAAGAAATAGTCGAATCCGCTGCTAAGTTTCCTTACATCTATCGAGACCCCCATAAAATTGTATGCTCTTTCATTCTAGATACCTTTCGAGAAGATCTGAAATGGGGCCGATCCTCGTTCTTATTGCACCCCGTCCTTTCACAATAAGATCAAGTCTGAATTAACTACTAGTGACGATCTGCGTTGATATACATTGGCATGAGAGAGAACAAGTAGGTTACGCACGCCATTAATTTTCTCTTGAAACCATCTTCAAAGTAAAATAGTATCATCTACGAAAATTTCTTGAATGTGACAATACTCGCTCTTTTTCGGTGTCGGTTAGCCGACGCCGGTGTATATTTAAGTATTATTGGAACAAAATGTGAGCTTACAGGGAAGAAAACATTTTTTCTCCAGCAGACTAAAGTTTAAGACCATCCGTAGTCTTTTCATTTTATTTCAGTTATAAATAGAAGAAAACAACAAATTCTACTATGAAAAGTGTTCTCCTTTGGCTTTTATGCAATTCTGAATTCTTTCAGGCATGGAATCAATCAGCCTAATACAAAGATCTTGAGTACGGTCTATTCATACGATGGAATACTATACTTAAAGTATACTATATATACTTTGTATAGAATTACTTCTCTTCCTTTCCTCACGCGCACCTGTGTTGTTGTACATGCTTTAGTTGCTTTAAATACTTCACATACTTCACATACTTTGAAGTACTCGGATAGGATTAGTCGATTTATTTTTGATCCTGATCCAGAATATGATATTTGTAATCCATAAAATTTCAGTTCTGATCCAGAAAACTGAGAGACGGACAGAGTTCCGACTTATGCACCTCTAATTTAGAAAAAGTGAATTTTCTCAGAGACGAAACAAAATTTAAAAGAAAGCGTGACAGATATTTCGGACGTCCATGTTTAACAGGCGTTTACCTCCGACATGAATCTAATACTATTTTTTAATTTAGTTTTCAATGCCAAATAAGAAAAAGATAAGTTGAACGTGCGGGTCAAAAACCCAAGTCAAAAAATCTAACTTTTTTGAACATCATCGTTTTTTCGAGTTTTCTCTATTTTTCGATATAAGAAAACCGTTTCAAAATAGTAAAAGCTACATATTCTTGATCACCTCGAAAAACTCTATCGAATGGTATATAATATAGTCAAAAACAATTTTTCTGTCAGTTTGCATTACGCGCGCCCTACTTGAACGAATCCTATCAGATATTGGTAATGACTCGTCAGCTTTTAGAATTTTACGATATAGTATTCGTAAACTAGGGAACTACCCACAAATTATATACGATCACTGCTTGTTAATTTACAGTTATGCTTTATAGTCCAAAATCCAAATTAAGTATAAAACATTGACATCACTGTATTTTTAGCTGTTTTTCGAATACCTTATCATATGTAAATCTCAAACCAATGAATTACCTTTCTCATGTTCTTCTAGCAGCTTTAACATTTCTGTTTTTCTGATTACTGTCAAAGATATATCCTTTAGTAGTTCATTAGAAATTATTAAGCGAGGTCAATGAGGTAAATATCACAGTGTTTTCATATTTGCATTTGATTGATCAAATTATAGGTGCTTTTGACAAGTATTATGAGTGGTCTGACTGGTACCTCAAGCGTCAAAAATCTCATATCAAAACTTCACGAATTCAGCTATGCAGAGAATATAGGCTGGACATCACTCGAACACGATTCCCGTTAGAAAGAATTGAAATTGTTCTGAGTAAAAACATCGCCTTAATGAAGCATGTCTTGTTTCCTGAGCACCGTTTTCCTACTCCAAGAGGTTTGAAATCAAAATGATCGGTCACTTGAGAAAATGTGTGTACATTTGTTGTAGAGTCTCAATGTACATTTAATTTATAAGAATTATTTTTAATATTCACTTGTAGCATTGTGAGCATAACATTGTTCTAACCAGAGTTGTAACCGGGCCAGTGTAAAACTTTAGACCAGCCGGTCTCCGATGATCTAGAAAGATTTTCAAACCAGCCGGTGATTGACCGGTTTTTTGCCGATTTTGAAATTCTTAGCATTTTTCTTCACTAAAAAAAAATGAATTTTTCTACGCTCTTATCCGTCTGGAATTAATATTTGAAAACCGGTCGTTCTGCTACCGTTTTTTCACACGTCTAAACCATTTTTGGACCGGCCGGCCCGGTCCGGCCTCTTATTTTTAGACCGGTTGCAACTCGGCTTCTAATACATTATTACAAGGTTACACATTTTCAGCCCTTGTCATATATCATGAAATTATTTGTACACTAATTATTGGTTCGTAGTCTAATTAATTCTTTTCGATACTTTGACAAAAGTAAAACTATAAATGATATCTTTGACTTGGAAAAAAGCTTACGTAAAGCCTGTGAGTAAACTGAACTCACATGTGCAAAATTTACGTAAGAAACAGCTCTCATTCATTTAGTTCGTGATTATGTTATCCCTTCGGACGTTGTTATCGAAAGAACTTTTCGTCTATGACTGAGAAATCACCCTTGATGACATGTTGTTAAATATAAACACGAACAAAAGCTTCTATTTCTCGTCGACATACTGGACAGATGCGTAGTAACTGACCGCACGGCACACACGTTACCAAATGGCCGCATGGAATGCAAGCAAGACGCTTTTCCTCCTTTAAACACGACAAACAAGTATTGGACAACTTTGACATTGGTTTATTTTCTTCTAAAGATAAATGAGGTCATTTTTCTCTTTGTTTTTTTAAAAATATTTCTGCCTACCATTTTTGGAACCATTGTCAGCCACTGTCGATGTGACCATTTCTTCACTCTCATCTTGTTCCATCGTTAAATGTGTTTGATCTATTATCACTTCTTTGTAAAATATTTAGATTTTAGGAAGGACAACAAGACTGATCGAGGACTTACCGCGTTTATTGTTCTCCGTTACTTCTTGTAAGTGCTTTGATGGAATGATAATATTTTCTTTTTTACCATCGATAACTTCAATTTGTTTTTGGAGAATCAAGCATGCCATATACAGATCGCTATCGCTCACAAAATCCTCAACTAAATAACAGATAAATTTATATAAGAAGAGGATGTACATTTAACTTACGTTTTAATCTCAATTGATCTTCGTAACACCGTTTAATTATGGATAATCTGAATTTGTCTAACATTCGTTGAGATACCGGTAAATCGAGTCTCGCAGCCACAAACCTTGATAATGTGCTCTCATCTGGTATCGATAACAGATCCGACGAGGAATTGTTTGGGACAGTTGCGTCTACATTTGGTAGGAAGAATGTGACTTTGGTCGGTATTTTTTGTTGCTTAGAATTTGCTAAACAACATGAATAAACACGAGTGCAATATAGAAGAAAACTGACGGAGATGCTAACGTACCTTGTTGAGCAATTCGTTCTGATTGCTGAATTTTCTGATACAAATCATTTCCACACAACTGTCTTGCATAGGGACACTGTGGAAACCATCGAGCATGTTCAATCATTGGATTATCTTTTTCTGCCCAGTTCTGAAGCGATCCATTGCAATAGAAACAAGTAACAATCGTTTTCTTGCCCGAATAAAAGAATCCAGCTCGAACAATATCATCGACAGATGGTAATGGAATATCTTGTGGCCACGTTGCGTACGATGCCTGTCGTTGTGGTATTCCAACAAACTGCTGATTACACGCCTGAGTGAGAACAATCTCTACGTTTGCAGCCACATTAGATGTCTCATTAAGAACGGCACGTGTCGATGAAATTGGCGAGACCAGATTTGACTTGACAAAGCTGCAATCGGGAGAGAGCAACTTATGTATCTCACTTGGATCATCGGTGGCTATCCATTGCTGGCAGATCACATTACAATAAATGCAAATAACTCGATCTCCAACGTTGCAACTGAAAAAGCCGCTCTCGATCATTTGCGATCGAGTGGGCAACTTCAATCGCCAGTGAGAATAAGTTCGTTTTCGAGTTTGATTCATAGTGGGTAACTCTCGGAATATACGAAGCGCTGGAATTCCAGTTGCTGGCAATTTTCGGCTGTTTTTTGTGTCATCTTCGTACTCCTGTTTCCGTTTGACGATTCGTTTTGTTATTTGGTCCTGGTGTATTTCAATGCCAGTCGACGTTTCTTCTTTTGTTATTAAATTCAGTTTCATGTGCTCGATCAATTTACCGTAGGTCTTATAATAGATATCACTTGTTGGATTTAAATTTTTTAATTTAAATGATTGATGCTGTGAGACAGGGTAAGAGATATCCATCGAAGCCATTGATTATTCTTTTAAACTAAGAAAAGTGAAGGAGGAAAATTGAAAAGATAAAGATAAACTATGAATTAATTTTCGATGAGATAGTTAACCCAGAACTGAATTAAAATGCAAGGTATATATTGTAATAGTCAATGTTAAAGGTATTACAAGCATTTATTCAGCGAGATAAACAAAATTGAAATGCTGTAGGTTAACTATAAAGTAAATTACACTGTGATAATGGACAACTTGTATTCGATTAAATATTTAAAGGCAATGAAATGGAAAAATGCCGTACATATACTGCGAGACAAAACAGAAAAGAAAGAGCAGGTGTTATTCTCACCAAAAATGATTTAAAGGTAAACAGTTGACGCGAAGGAAATATCCAAAAACTAAACCAGTCAAGCAAAACAATCTTGGGATTTATGATTAGTCAGTAGAAATCATGGCTATAGTATCAACTGATTTACTTTTAAGATCTAATGCGAACCATAAAGAACAGAAAATACATTCTATTGCCACTCAGGTGTTAATGAATTTTCCACTCTCGCAGGAGTTCCCCTCCTTGAAACATACTTGATTTTGGGTAATTGTTGTGGTTGACTACAAATCTGATATCTGCCCTTAGGCTCTTGTGGGATGATCCTTTGTATGTCAGGTTTTTGAGAATCCATTAAAAACTTTCAGTTAATCAGATTTTGATCAGCTCGGTTTGTAGAGCACACCGGGTTATCTATACAGAAAATATTTCAGAACTGTCGAGCAAGTTTTAATGGAATTAGCAAAGCTTTACTTTCAATTGCAGTAAGCATCTGAACATAGTAAAGCTTTTAATAACTCTATTAAAACTTGTTCGACAGTTCTGAAAATTTTTCTATGTAGACAACCCGGTGTGTAGAGACCTGTACGGGTTAAGAAAACCTAACCCGAACCCGACCAGACTGCCAAAATGCCGACCCGCACCCGACCCGACGAAAACAATCTCACCAGAAAACTGTGTTTGAGAAAGAATATAGACTTGCCTT
>CAJNOQ010009533.1:0-10200 GCA_905250885.1 Didymodactylos carnosus
GCATCCTTGCGATTGTGGATGACGTGGACGACCACGAATAAAGCACAAATTAGGAAAAACTGTTTTTAGTTCTAAAATAACATTAGCAACGAATTCTGATCCATTATCTGAATGTAATAAACGTGGAGGACCAAAAGTAAAAAATAACTGACGAAGTTTTACAACTACTTCTTTGGCTGATTTATATATTCAGATATATTACAATTGGGAAGCTATGCATCATTGGATAATCCAAGTGAATTTTGAAAAATGATCAATACAATGTAATATCCAACAGTAAACAACGTCTGCAGAAACAACATCAGGTCTTGTTCTCATATTTGTTAAATCAATTTGTAGACGTGTCATAACACCTAATGATATGATAGGTTTCGAAACAACTGGCTGTTTTAATGGTTTTCGAAGTTGACACGGAAGACAATGCCTTAAGAATATTTCTACAACAGCTCTAGGTACCCATGAATAATGCGAATTAATTTCGTTTAGAGTTTTAGTTCTACCACCATGTGATACATTTAAATGACATTCTTTCATTACATTAAAAAATGATTCGTAAATACACAGCGGTTTTTTGTTTTTCGAACAACAAACAATATCAGTTCCAGCAATTTTCTGTCTTATTCTTTCCTAGCTCAAAATACAAACTTTGTAAGAGCTGATTCCGAAGATATACCTTTCTCTAATAGCAAACTTTTGAGTATTTTATCATATGTTTCTTTTCTTATGAATATTTTCTCTCGATACTTTTCTTGTAACGAAGCAACATATTTTTCAACGTCATCAAAAAACCCTTTTTCAGAACCATCAGTTATACCAGGTGCGCAAAGAAGAGATGAAGTGTCTGTAAAAGACAAGGTAGTAACAGATGATGAAGCAACAGCTGACATTCTAATTATTTAAAAGAATAATTAAAACTTAATTACCTTTAAAGCTGAACAGGAACTTGTCGATAATACTTTAGTAATTAACGAAGTAGAAAATATTCAAAAAAGAAAGTAATAATCTTTAAGCAGAAGAAGAAGATTCTTTATAATACTCTTTACAAAACAGTTGCCAGTTAAAATGGTTGCTGATTACCGCCAATACAACTTATTTATATAATCTCATCCAACAGTAACGGCGGGCGAACAATTAATGATAAAATATTCACTAGATGATCGAATGTAGCATCTAAATCTGATCGGAAGAGAACAATTACATAAAAGAATTAAACCCTCGGAATATAGAAAAGAACGAGTTAACGCATTTGGTTGCGTTCTTTTAATAATTAATAAGTTTACATGATTATAAAAATTTAAATAACAGTTGATTGCATGATATATTAATATGATATTATATAAAAAGCATGATTATCAATTTTAAATAACAATTGCATCTCACTCTTGTAATATCTCAGATTTGCCAAGATTCCAGTTTTGATCAATATTTCTCTAGTCAAAATATTCCAGTTTTGACCGGGCAAAAGTGGAATTCTAGTTTTGACTAGAGAAATATTGGTCAAAACTGGAATTCCAGTTTTGCCCGTAACATATACGTTTTTTAGAACCGACCACGCAACAGAATATGACATTATATAATAGTATACCGTAACTGTGCAAAGATAGCCTTCCGATCACTACATAGGTGAAGGTTCATTGAGAAACAGTGAAAGCGTAGATATATGTGTCTTCAGCTCTATACAAAAAGATAATTATATTTTGTATGTATCTATGTACAGCTTGATATTTACTACACATATTTACATATATACCATCTTGCTTAAAATCTATTATTTAAGTGAATAACAACACCGTATAGTATAAGATGATATATAAGCGTTATGTATAATTGTAGATGGCATTTTTTCGCTCTATACTTTCGTTGAACTTTTGCATTTCTTGATATGTGTTGCATATGTGATGTACAGCATATTGGCTACATTGCAGTATTTTGACGTTAAGATATATATACACACAAACGTTGACACTCACACATTTGAGAAAGTATGTACTTTTAATCCTTGTTCTTCAGAATCTTAATATCACTAGGATAAGATTGGATAAGATTTTTTCGTATTTTCATCTATACTCACTTTAGGCTTTTCAAAGCGTTGAGTATTTTTCATCAAAATTAGACATTAGAATGAACTAAATCCGTTGGAGGTTAAAAAAAGCCTGTTATAACTAAATGAATTTACAGAAAGAATATTAACTGTTATTATTTTATCTTAGTAACGATTATCGAGCCCAACAATGCCCTGCCCAATGCAACTACTATTGAAAATACTCTTGACATTATGCCAACAACAGAAGCCGCTTCAACTCTTCGGCGTCTTGACGAAATGATTAATAAATATGCACCAAAACGAAAGGAACACATTACGAATCTGCTTAATAGTCTGCACAGCGTAGCTTTTAAAGTAACCGAAGTTGAAGTGTTATTACAAAACTGGCATGTATTGCTGCCGCTCTACAAAGACAACATTACCGGCAAAACTGACGTTGAGATCAAAGCTGAAATAGTACGGTATTGTGGCACGAAATACCAGAATCACATTGCCTCCATTCTGAATAGTTATATTCCGGCTGCAAATCATTGCAACGGCGTTAACTGTAGAAATATGCTTTTGACGGATCCAATTCCGTACAGAGATGTAACAATTTTTTATACAGATGGATCTTCCGAAGAAGGTACATTATTTTTTAAATCATGCCCAGGTTGTAAGTCAAAGTTTTTCTATAACTATACAGTAACCGGGGATGGACAAAGATTACTATGGATGCCGATATCATAGTATGGTTTTCAAATATTGGATATCACCGAAACATTTTAACTCAACTTGATTCTGACATATTCTTTAAACATTGTGAGTTTTCTAACTTTACGAACGCATACAATTATTATTCTGATAAAGCCAGAATAAGAAACTCGCAACAAATGAATCGATTTCATCTTGAAAAGAGTTGGTTTACTTGGAGACTGGCTCACTACTTCGCTAGTGAAAATATAAATTTAGTTTTACCCACCGGAAGAGACTTTCATCAAGCGTTACTGAGTTTGCGCCATACTATTATCCAAATATTCACAAAAAAATGGAGTCGTACGTTGCACTCGATCTATTGTGGCGCTAACTGCAGTAAAACAATAGTTCTAGATGGTCATCAGATAGCTATTAGACGTGTATGTGCGAAAAAGAACCTGACAATATGGAGTGACGAGCTCGGAGACGTGAAAGTCGAATGTGGATATACTCCAGCAGTCCATAGTAAAAAGTGCCAGCAACATAAGACTATGGAGGATTCAGACGACGAAATCTCAAAACATGTGAATACTAAACGAAAACGGTATAACCTAAGAAAAAGAAAAAAGCGGAGATCAAATATACTGAAATGTAACACGTTAAAATCAATAACAATGAAAAGATTCTTACATCGAACATCGGGTGTAATAGCAGCTGTGTATAACTGCGGCTACATTTGTAGTTTATTTGAGTTATTCGGATCTGAGTCTATCAGGCAGGTCTATATATTTTTAGTACACATTATTTCCACTTTCCAGAGCGTACCAAATGTTTTTATATAAGTTGGACTAGCCACGCTCGACTATCATCAGTCGTTGAAATGTACTCATAAAACATATTACGGTGGAGATCTTTGTGCTAAAAGCTCTAGTTACGCGGTAGAGTTTAAAGCAAAAGAGAAATTCACATGAATGCTCAGCTCAACATTGACCGAAGCCAATACTTCGATATTGATGTTGAAGGATGCATTCTCTCAAAATCCACAAATATCAGCAGACATTTTTCTCGGTGGCAAGAAACGAAACGAAGCATTTGGAGAAAACTAAAAATGCATGCGTTGGGAATAAGAAGAACGAAAATACTAACCCTTCATACTCATTCTCTTTGCTCTAATAGCATTAGTAATCCTCATGTATTGCTTAACTCGATACGGAGTTCTGTCTTTATTATTCTGCGGGAAGAAAGGAGATGTGGCAGGTGGCTACGCATCACTACTTTCATCAACTCGCAACTGTTTTGACATTCCTAGAGTGGTGGTTACTCATTATTCACAAGCAACAGAAAATGATACATTCACTAACATAACCGCGCCAGATACTTTTACAAGAGACAGTTTCAATATGTCAGAATTGAGTCGAACACATATGTACGATAATATAGCTGAGAAAAAAATTGACTGGTAGTGAAGTATATCCATTATCATCGGAATCTAGTTGCCCTTATGCGATACCGAATAATAATAAATCTGTTACTGGGTCATTATTAACGATTTCACCAACATCGGAACCTAATACAGCTCCTTCTGTGAGTTTTCCGCATCCATATGAACCGAGTAGCGCGTCAGCTACCTCTTTCCTCGACCTTTGACGAAATTTTGAAACATGTGACAACTTAGTCCAAAACACTTTTCACAAGACTTCACACAAAATAAAAAGACTTAAGCACAATTACGTTAAATGAACATTTATTCGATACTGTTTCCGTTCTTTCATCTTTATAATGTAACATTTTTATCTTTTTTGTCCTGTAAACATTCTCATCCGAACATTGTATTGGTTTTCAGTTTTTTTTTTGTTTCGCTACTCTTTGTTCAACATTCTCTTTCTTACAACTGTCACTTTTAATTCTTTAAACTTTTCATTTATTGTATGTGAAACGTGTAAGTACTGTTACTACTCATAGCATTTCTATATAATCGACAACAGCACCAACCATGCAACAACAACCTAATAAGCAGTATCCTAGCATCTATAATTCTTTCAATCATTCAGTTATTAAATTCGGGTCAATTTGCAAATGTTAATTCATTCTCAAAAATAAATGAGTGAATTGTACTTATTATCAAACGACACTAAGTAGTAACAGTATCGGGCGTTTTGTTTTGTACGAATTGTTTTATACATACAAATAATATACAAATAAAATAGTATAAGAACGAAGATACTAAAACAAACCACTCAGTTTAGTACTGTAATTACGACGACGATGTTCTCCTACCGAAAATTCCGATGCGGTACAATTTCTGGTTTTGCAGCAATCGACATCTTGTATGAGAAATATATACGGATAAACTGAGAGCCGAAACCAGTATTTAGCAGCAGTAGATGGTTTAAGCTACCGTCACGCGTTTCAACCTTGCTTAAGGGTCTTTTCAGACGGCTATTTCACATCTATAATCTGTTTCACTTACATGTTGTGCATTTTTTATATATCTTCTTGAATATACTGAAAACAGTAACTGTACTGTGCGTGAGAGTGAGCGTGAAGAGAATGTTGTATATTTTTGAGGAAAAGGCACGAAAAATAGATAGGATGACATGTGTATGGATTATTCAGTATAAAACGAAAAATTTGAAAGAATTTTGATCCCAAATAAAATGTACTTTATTCAAGGTTACCAAAACAGCCTTTGAGACTAGAGAAACGAATGAGTTCAATCGAGAATAGAGATAGTTATACTGTACCGAAAATATTGTAAGGTGCCGCTAATTCAAAATTTCAGCACTCCTTGTTTTTCCTTGAAAAGCACACTATTCGACGTCAAATTTTGCGCTGATTACGAATATCACCTTTTTACTTCGAAAAAGTCAAACGTTTGTGGAGAAAAACGCGAAATAGAGGGAAGGTCGAAAACCCCGAAAATCGTCAGTTTTTCGAAAAAACGCTTGCACTTTTCTACATTTTAGCTTTTCGATTTTTTGAACGTGATATTCGGATTCCTCATCGCAAACTGAATCTAGAAACACAGGTCAGCGTATTAGCGCGCAATGTAGTGGAATACGAAATGTTTCAATGGGCGCCGGTCGGCCGGCCGATATATATTTTGCAAACCTATCTAGTTTTTTAGTTTGAGAGATAAAATTTTTGTTCATATACCATTCGAACCATCTCATCGCGCACTACAAACCTGAGGTTTGTTTTTGAAAAAATTCCTTTCCTGTGTTGAGATACAGAGGCTGCATTACTAAGTCCCATAATCCTTCAGGTCATTTGACAGTAAAAAATTCGGTATCGACTTAAAAAATCTAAAAGCGATATAGAATAGGTTAAAATCAATGCCGAATTCGATGGAAATACTTTCAAAATCTCTAGAGAGTTTTTGGAGGGTCTCCAAGGGGTCAGGCGAGTGAAACGTAACTGAAACGCTCCCCCATCCGTGTTTTTACAGAATATTAAAGGCATGAAACGCGGGTATACCTGCGCTGGCATCTGATTGGACTACGTATGACTCATCAAAAGGCGGAAGCCAAACGCACGCGAATGAAGTCAGCTGATGCCGAATTCGAAGCTGCACGTGCTGTAATATTTTTTGAGAGCTTTTACTTTTTAAGATATACTCAAAGTCAAAATGCAAAAAACTCCACGACGGAAGAAACTGTCACAAAAAGCAGGAAATTTAGGAGGACGACGGTCGAATGAAAGTTTCCACTCTGAAAATTTGGAAAGTTCCTCAAGTGAAGAGGAAACAGTAATAATTAATCCAGATGACGATACAGATCACATTGACTTCAAAAGTCCAACAATATTAAATGATTTAACAGATCTTTACACATTTTGTCAAAGTCAGCTAAACACCCGTTTTCTCACTACTTTACTCTACACTTCACTCCGTCATTTGGGACACTCATGGAGAGAGACTGATGCATTTCTGAAAGAAATTGGTGGAATGCCATGTAGAACAGCTCACAAATGGGCAAATATTTTAGTGAACGATGACTTCAAAGAAGAATACAAAAATCACGTTTGTGTTTGTCTAGTGGACAACGCGCGCACTCACACTGCCGCTGAGTTCAGTGTAAATGACTTTGGGATGAAGCCAGGCACAAGATGCCCTGTTGAGAAAATTGAGTTTTTTGACGAGAACAATCAAAAACAGACCCTTCAGTGTTATGACAACAACGGTATCAGCAAAGGATTATTGCAGATTGCATACGATTTGAATATTTTTGTTTCAAACAAAGTCAAACTTCCAGAATTGAAAGCTTTAGTTGCGGAACATCCAGCATTTAAAAATGTAGGTCCTGGATGAGCAATTTTGCGCAGTTCCAAAAAAACTGTAGAGATTTTTTGATATTTTACAGGTCAGTAGACTCGAGAAACTGGCAACCGAGTACGGAGTGAAGGTGGTTTTTGGTCCAAAGTACTATTGTGAAACTAATCCGATAGAGGGTTATTGGTGTTACTCAAAGCAATATATCAGGAAACACACAGACCAGTCTTTTCAACAATTAATTGAATTAATGCCAGTTGCAAAAGATAATTTTATTGAAAAACAAATACATTTGAAATTATTCGAAGAGAACAATTCGATGCATAGAAAACCTCAAATTTCTTTCCTCTCTCTCTCTCTACACCCAAACACGGAGACGAGAAAAAATTCTTGTACACATAAGAGTATTCATATCTCTAATCCCAAAACACGTTAGCGATCAGTGCTCCCACTGTAGGCTAATACAATAGCCCGGCTATTGTATTAGCCTACAGTGGGAGCACTGATCGATCGGAATAATAGGGGAATAACGGAATGAAGACTGACCGGAATTTATCTGACGCGTTCCCTAACTGATGGATACAGTGAAAACGCAGGCAGAGCTCTCTTGCCAAAAAAACTCCTTTATCCTGGCGAGATCTCTGCCCTGTACAACGAATGATTTCAAATATGTAAACATTGCGGCGAATACATCTCTAGGGAAACACTATCAAATTTTAATATTATTCAATTTCACATTCTCTTCTAACAAAATATTTTTCTATCAGCATCATTTATCTATTGACAGCAACGATAACTATTCCGTCAGATTCACGACAAGAAAATGCTTTAATCTTACTATACAAACTTATACGTTGCTTTCTTAAATATTCAATTTCCCAATTAAAAAGGAAAAGCCAGCATTTCTCGAGTGGATAAAAAAATGCTCAGTATAACACTTCTTTTTATCAAAATGTGTCTATATAAGTCACTAAATTCTTTCCTGAAGATATTGGCCTTCTATCCCACAAACCAGAGATACCTATTTTCGAAAAATGGCTTACATAATACCGAATGGAATAGAATAAGAAATATATACCCTATAACTAATTTTATTTTCGTGAAACTGACAGAGTATGGACTAAAGTCATTTTGGATACTGTCTTTTGGGCCAAAAGGCCAATTAATACTTTTATGATAAGATAAAAGTTTGTCTTTTCTTACTTTTTCCTATAGTTTTATTTATTTTATTTATTGACATGCGCATAAAAGGAAAAGGAAAAATGATAAGATGAAAAGAACGAAAGATGGAAGCGGTACCTTTTATTCTACGGTTGAACTAAATTTTCTCGTTTCTTGCTTATACGGTATAGAATTGCCATTTAAGGTAATTTCTCTTGTGTAACTAAGCAACAAAACAGGACTATACTTACTCAAAAAACCAAGCGAAGCGTACCTATATGTTATAAAAAAGCTTTCAATCATCAAGAATCATGCTAGACACTGTCGCTTCTTCGAAAAAAATTTTCCATGCGAAAGCACTACATTCAATGAGAATAACAGCTACTCACTTAGCGCCAGCTATAAAAATGAATATCTATGAAACCATTATATGTGTAAAGATGAAAATTTCACAAAATGTGTAACTAATAATCATAATTCATTTCCCAAAATTTCAGCTCGATCCGTCTGGCGGAAAAAAAGTCGATTTTTCAATCTCACTCATAATGCTAGATTAACGAAGACCTCAACAGAAATATTTATTACGCTTGTTCGGCCAGCAGTATCATATGAAAACTGACAGGCTGAAAAATCGAATAGCTTTTATTTTATGTATTTTGAGAAGCTGAATAGTTGAATAATTGCATAGTTCAATACTAACGGAGTTTTAACAGCAGCTATAAGATTCATTTTACGTACACTTTTATTCAGTCGACGTTTAGAGCATTCATCCTCATTTTCAAAACAAATACACACAGTCTCAGCTCTATAACCTTTTTGTATCTATTTGTCTACAAAATAAGCATGAACGCTCGAAACGTCGACTGAATAAAATCCTACGTAAAATCAATCGTATCCCTACTATTAAAACTCTATCACTTATCTTCCAATTTTTGCGCGTTAATTCAAAGAATTTAATACTTGAAGACTTAACAACAGAATAGCTGAATAATGGAAAAGTTGAATAGTTGAAACGTGCATAGTTTAACAGTTTAATAATTCAACAGTTGAATATAGTTCAGTGACCGAATACTTCTACACTCACTCTCACTAACCGTAGTTGAATAGTTGAATAATTGAATAATTGAATAGTTGAATATACTTTCATAATTGAAGTAGTTTTTCAACTATTAATAGTTGAATTCAACGTTTGACTTCTACACGTATGCATTTCAACTCAGAAATGAAACCAGTCTCCGCTGATGGATAAGAACAAGAAATAGTAACGCCCTCGCAGGGTGTGGACTGAGTTTTGTTGCTTGTTGTGCCTCAACTCTGTCTTTCTCGAAGGAAATCATCTGACGACATCCTTGAGAAAGATCGGATGGTCATGGTATCTTCTATCATTCACTCAGAAATGACTTCTGTTCAAGGGGAAAACAGCGGTATTGATACCGAAAAAATACCGCACACATACTGTTCCATTATCACAAAATCGACTTTTTATACGCAGAACGGAATCGGTTCAATTTTTTTTCTAAAGAGCTTATTATACGGATCGGCGGTCAGCAAAGTATCTCTTGATTCAAATCACTTTTCGCATTTTGGCGCGAATAGTGGCGCCACTTAAAACGCGCGACTATTTGCGCATTTTTCTAAACTTATTCCTTACGGTTAACGGCTTTTTCTTGTCAAGATTAAGAGTAGTTTTATATTGTGTACACGCTTAAAACTAACCTCTGTTCATTTGCCTATAAACAATTACCGTTTTACTTTTTTCAACCGATGTTTGCTGTACATGAATGCTTATGTTTTTATCGTCTGGACTGAACTCCTTCCCAGTGTGTTGTATTTGTCACTTGCTTTTTATGAAAATGATTGTTAGCTTTTGTACTTATGGTTTATTTTACGACTTCTTAACTATTGTAGTCAAATTCTCTCATATATTGACATTCTTTGACTTTTTTACGTTTCTTATAAAACTAAGTATATTTAATATAATTGAAAAACATTTTTGTAAAATCATTTTACACAAAAAGCGAGCTTTCGATACTTCACAGTATCATCATCA
>CAJNOQ010009534.1:0-10199 GCA_905250885.1 Didymodactylos carnosus
GTATCTAATTGTTGAAACAAACTTTATGGAAATTTTATTTAATTACAACGGCTTAAAATCGAAAGAACTTTGTTTCTTCTAATTCGTTTACTTGACAAAATTTCTGCACTTCTTAACGACGACGTAAGCATGACACCAGTAGTTTATCTGCGAATAGTAAACTTGCTCCCGTTTCGTAGAAAACATGTATTTCTTACATTCTTCTCCTGATTGTTCAAAATGTGCATTCTATTTGTTTTTATCATTGATAAAGTGTCACTGCCTGTAAAGCCATATATGTATGATAATTGGATACTGTATATCTCCTCTCTTCATTATATTACTGAAAAATATTCATATGTTTTCTTCGACCTTGATTTAATCTTCGTTTAAAGATTGCGTGAAAAATAAATTATGATTCGTTAGAAACTGCAATCTATGCGTCAAATAGTATTAATGTCAAAAATTAGGAAAATGGAATGAACTGGATTACCTTCTTATTTATTAAGATCGAATACAGTGTGATTAAACATCGATACAACATGTTTTTAGGGATGTTTTTGAAAAGGAGATCGTAGCAAGTTTACTATTCGCCGATAAACTACTGATCTCAGGACAAGTAATCCTATAAGATCCTATAGGATCTTGTTGAATTACAAGATTTTGTACAATTCATGTTGTAGGATTCTATGAAATCCTACGGCAGAAATTCCGCAGGATTCTTGATATAGGACGGTAGCAAAAGTCCTATAAGATTCCTATAATAGGAGTCTTATGTATTACTTACAAAATCGTACGGTAATATTTTGTGTAGGATTTTGTAGGGTTCCTGCTTTTTCGTTCTGCATATATTTTCTTTTCGTTTTCTATACGAGAACACAATCACGGACGTGTTCTGCAGTAATTCTAATATAAATACAACTATACTGTACTGTATTTCTTTTAGTTTCAAATTTTCGTACCGACTGTGAGCTATCTAAATTCGCTGTCGTTCGACGGCGTGTGAGTCAGTACTCACAACCCTTGGGTTTATCCCAGCTGAGAATCACCTCATTCAGGCTAGATGGGATCAGAGAATAATTAAACAAATAAAAACAATAAATCTAGTAGGATAAACCACCAGAAAATCCTACTGCAGTCCTACAATAAGATCCTGTAGGATCTTACAGCAGGATTTTTCTGCTTTGAGGTTTTCCTACAAAGTCCTACAAGATTTTCGAAAGATCTTACAGGATCCTAAGTAAGTAGGATCTTATAAGAATCTTGTAGGATCCTACGGTAGGATTGTTTGACCTGTGCTAGGATGCTTACTAGATACTGTCGTTGTTAAGAAGTGCAGAAATTTTGTCAAGTAAACGAATTAGAAGAAACAAAGTTCTTTCGATTTTAAGCCGTTGTAATTAAATAAAATTTCCATAAAGTTTGTTTCAACAATTAGATACGGTTTACTAACTGACTACATAATTATAAAATTTATAGTATGTTTTGAAGTTTGAACAAATATGTCAGTTGTAACCGACGATGTACATTTGATGATCATTTCATTTCTTTTTCTGTTATTGTCTATAATTGTTTGTTGATTAGTTCTTCTATTCTGGCATGTACGATGTTTAACTAAAAAAACTTTATTAGTTCTGTGTTACTGAAGAGAATATTTAATACTTTTTTAATAAAAGAGAAATTTTCTAGTGCACATGTACAGTAATCTTTTGTTAAATAAAAAAGATTGGCGTTATAACTTCTTTCTTTTTTTCAGTTTTTATTCTCCAGAAAAAGAAGAAACATGAGTAAATGAACATGCATTTGCATAAAAGAGTCTGATTTTGTTTGAATGAACAGCAACACAAATAAAACATGGAAGATTTAGTACATAATGCGAAATTTTTATACACAGTAAGTTTCAAATTTATAATTCAACAGTTGACTATTTGTAAATAAAATCAAGGATACCTTGAGAAATATTACAGTCATCAGTCATTTGGAGGCATGCATCATTAATGACTGATTGCAATCATTTTGAGAAGACTGGAAACAGGTTCGTGTAGGTGATGATGAAAAAAGTACCAATACATTAAATCCCTTTTTTACACTAAGTTTTCTAGCTTCTTATTTACCATAGCTAAGAAATAATTGATTAATTTTTAATCAGCGTTATCTTCTATTTTATGTGGCTATGATCAAGTGTCGTCTTTTTTCACCTGTTTTTTTAATCATTGTGTTCATCGTTCTTTTTTGCTTTCACTATCTATTACTCTTCTATGTATACAGACATGTTTACACATTCACAAATACTTTAAATCAACATATGGTTTTGATTAAACAAATTGAATTCTCATTAAGGTCGTGAATTATTAGGTGTTAGATGAAATGATTAATGTAAACTTAAAAGGTTAACATTAATCGGCTCAGACCGTTGTTGGAGGTTATAACACGTGTTATGGAGCTAATCCTAGATATAGTTGAGAAACAGATGTAACTATATCGATCTTTTTTCGTCAACGTTCTGATCACTTTAAACCTTTAGTGGGTCCTTAAATAGATTCAAATAAAAGCGAACGTAATAATTAGAAATTGTCTTGTAATGTTTTAGACTGATGAATTGAATCAGATGATGCACTAAAACTGTGGTTTGAAATGGGTATGCATCGGTTACAGTGAATCGTTGTGACATATTCATCCCGCTGTTTGTGATTCAAAATGAGAACAATGTCATTGATTTATGTCGAAACAAAATTGTCAGCTGATGAAGAATGCATGAAAGACGAGATCTTTTGAATAAAAATGAAAAATTTCCTCTTTATTGTACTATCATTTTTAGAACAAAAGAAGAAACTTTTTCTCGTGTACAAGTGCGAGTATAGTCATTTCGGTAAGCGCGCAAAAGAAAATATACGCCTACTTTGTCCTAATTTAGTCACACAAATTCTCACAGAAACTTTGGGTTTTATTAGCTTTACTTAGAGAAACTTAAAATCAATTTTATAATCTGTCCGAAATACTCATCCGAACTAACTACTGTACTCTGATTCTGCTTAGAGTTTGATATCTGTCGATAATCGTTATTAGCTTGATGTACAAAACATATCGTCTATTATTTTGTGTAATTGACTGGCTCACTATTGAACTATATGTCTGTGTTTGTACTGTATATTTTTAATTCTTTTTGTCTATTTCTTTCACAGTCAACTTTGTTAGTATAATACACACACAGAGTTGTTATCTATCCGACTTAATGTCGAACACGTTTTGTAATGAATATGAATCATTAAAGATAGACACACTTTATATACGTGTATGAAGAAAAAGAAGCGTCTTTGGAAGACAGACACAAAACTTAGATAAGCATATGTTTTGTTTGCTCTCGTTTAGTGCTTAGAGCTCGATCATAAGTGTGTGGGAAAACATAAAAGTATGGTATATGTTATCATGATTCGTTTATGTATATTGGAGACATATTCCTACTGAATCATTTGAGATTGAATCTTGTAACAGCGTTTTACGTTCAAATTTCGCGATTTTGTTCTAAAATGTTTTGAAATTATCGTATAGATGAAAATTATTAATTTATAATTATTGACATATTTCTCGTGCGTATGTATGAAAATAAGCAGTACTAAGAGTGCAAACAATTTGGTTTGAACTTTGATGTAAGCCTTTACAAATACTCAATAATTGCTTACAGATATATTTCGTCTTGATATACATAGTAGCATAAAATAACATGATCTGTAGATATATTCACAGAGAGAGAGAGAATGAGACAATAGAAAACGAGAGAAAGAGAGAGAATAAGAGTGAATATATGTGTTCAATTTTAAACTCATTCACGTAAATATGAAAGAGATTGATTGCAGTGAGGTGATCATTACGAACGTATAGATTGATATATGTGTTTGTGTTTATATTGTTGAGCAATGAAGAAGCCCAAATAGTTCGCTTTTTGAGAGCGAAGGATAGAATAGAAAATGATACAAAATAATAAGAAAACTAGCTATGAACTATTAATGTTCAATGATTCATCAGTAAGTATATGAAAAACAATTTAGCGAGTCCTTCAAAGAAATAGGGTACTGATCGTAATGAGATCGAGTACCAATTTGAAGAGCAGTTGTTCATACAAGTTTTTGATAGCGTCATCAACTTGTTGAACTATCTTAATCTATAACACGAGTTATAAACATTTATTAAATGTTAAGGTGGTAAGTTTCAATGTAAAAGGAGAAAAATGTGATATTGTCGATTTCATCATGAGAAAAGCTTACGTTTTGATTTTCTATTTATGGGATTAAGGTCTACTAATTACTAGTCAGACCATTTCGAAAATGAGGCATGATCATTTATCATGAGATGAAATCTCTTTTATCTCGTAAATGACTTGTTGGTTTCACTAATTGTAAACTGAACGGAGAAAAAGATAGACTTGTCAATTTGTGTAGCTCATTTGCATTAAAGCTAGATCAATTTTGTACTGGATAAGCCTCATGACTGCGTCACTACTTTGTTATGTGCTTGTGATTTTTGCGACCCTTTGTCTAGAGCCTCTACTTGTTTTAACTCATATCTTATGTGGATCTGTCTATATTTGTGCCATATCAAATGCAGTCTCTATTACTTCTTTGTTTGTGTAATAAGATCTCAATTTTCTTTTTTATTTTACTCTGGTTTAGATAATGGAGCCAAACGCATATTCTTTAGAAAAGAGTTCATCCCAAGCAACGTCAATAAAATCAACGATAGCAAATGGTTCCACTAATCATTCTCATTCTGTACAGCCTCCCACATTAATCTTACCTCCACCACCACCATCACCTCCTAAATCCTCTTATAGTAATGGCATATCATATGCGTCAATGGCTAAAAATGTTAATTTTGTACCGCAAACAACACGTTCATTTCGAAATAAACTCAAAAAACAACGTCAACAAGAGCTACCGACATCAACAACAAGTGATGATCAAAATGAAGAAATAAATAATTTGGATTTAGATGATGATCGTATTGAAGTAAAAATTTTACCACAAGACAATTGGGGTGAAACAGCGACTGCCTACACGTCGGAAGTTGGTAGTGATATAAATGGACTGGATAATGATTTAATGACAACTGATTGTAGAGGAGGAAATGGTGATCAAATGATTGATGGTCATTTCGAAAATCAATCATCAGAAAAGTCAACTCTCCAATGTACAAAGAAATGGTTATCAAAATTGTTTATCTATCTCATTTTTTTTCTATCTTATATCACACCATTATTATTCTTAATATTACCAAAAGTTCATCCATTTAATAATCGTTCAAATAAAACGACAACAGCAATTGCTATAAGTTCAGAAACTGATTATTATTATTTGCCGATTACAATTAAACTAGTATTGTTGTTTATTGGATCTGTATCATTATTTTATAGGCAAGATATTATTTACTAATAAAAGGAATTTATCTCATTTTTGTTTAACTTTTCGTTTAGACGTCGTCGTTCTGAATGCTTTCCTCGTATTCATTTGTATAAAACATTAATGTTAGTTTGGTTATTATTAATTTTATGTGCCTATTGGACCTATTATGTTTGGAAACTTTTATTATATAGTATCAATAATTTAAATTATGATCAAATTCTTCAATATACCTCATCCTATATAGATATACTCTTGTTTTTACATTATATAACATTGTTAATATTTGAAATTAAATATTTATACCCAAAATATGTCGTAAGAATCGTGAGATCACCTGATGGCATCGCAAGACAATATTCGATTGGTATGTAAAGAACATTGTTGTTTAAAACGATTTCGTCTAAATAACATAAACTAAAAAAACTGTCTATTTAACTTTATTCGTGATCTTGATCTATAATTTTTTTCGCATAGAAATAAAATTTATGATCATGTTTTTTTGTCTAGGTTCCATGTCACTTCAAGAAGCTGGTATCTATTTACTTGAATTGTATTATAGAGATTTTCCACAATATAATCCATGGTTAGAAAATGCTCAACAACGAACGAGACGTAATGGTGGCTTTAGAAATTATTCGACAAAATCAATGAATAGTCAATCAACAAATTTAAACTTTAAAATTTATAATGTTGATCAAACGCAAACAACGATACCGACCACAATTATATCACATAGTCGACCATATAATGAACGGTAGTACAACAAAAGAAAGACGAGTTGAAACTTCATGATTAACATGTTCACATTATAACAAGAGAAATTAAAATTAGAAAAATGTATTTTATTTTAGATTCTATGATGAATTAGAATATGAACGTCGTGTGAGAAAACGTCGTACAAAATTGTTGGTAGCATGTGAAGATGCATTTACTCATGTTAAAAAATGTCACGATGAAAGAGGTTCTCATATCCCAATGGATTCAAGAGAAGCAGCACAAGTAAATAATAGTCTTTATAAGAACCGTTTACACTCATCACAAAGTAATTTTTTAAATATATTTTTTCTACTTCGACAACAAGCAGCAATTATTGAATAGAACATATATATTACCTGTAAAGAAAATAGAAAAGACTACGTATTATTACACAACCCTAGAAAAAAATATTTTATCGGTACTGGTTGTGCACGGATGCACACCGATTCTGAATAATTTTTTTTCTGGTCACCGATACGCATCGGTGCCAGAAAGAATGTAAAAATCTCGCACCAGTACCGAAGTTTTGTTTTCAATCACCATTTTGTTTTGTCAATTTCTGTCTATATTAACACCATAATCTACTTCTAATATTTTGAATGTCTTTCTAACTTCATCTTTTCCTTCTCATAAGAGAAGTGCCGAGGCAATGCCGCATGATTTTGGCATGTCAATGTGATACTGATCAGTGCCACATTCTAATACAAAATTCAGTATAAACAACTATAATAAAAAACTAATTAAATTGATTAAATAAATTTCAGCACGACACTGATTTTTGCCAGTGCGGCACTTTTTGTTAAAAAAATATATCGGTACTGGTGCGCACGGATACCATTTGGCACTGGTTCGGCACTTGCTGGGTACGGGTGCCAGCCGGTGACCGACAGCATGCGTACTGGAAATATTTTAAGACTGTTGAATTTGCTTGAGATCCGAGGTGAATTTGTGATCCGTTTTGCAAAGTTACAGCTCTACTATCTATGATCCGTTCACAACATACAATTTAACATTTTTCTAATCTCATTATAACTCTTTTTATAGGCTGTATTCTCATCTATGTCACATTCATTACAAAAATATTTACGTATTACTCGTCAACAGCCGTATTATACTCGTGAATCTATCATTTATCATTTGTCTAGGTGTCTCTCGTACGATATTTCACCACGTGCATTTCTCGAACGTTATTTAATACAAACTGAACAAACGTCAATGACCATATCTTCTCAGCAAGAACAGCAACCTCAAAATCAACAGTGGCTTATTATATGTGATAAACAATTAAATCGTTCAATACATGCTAATTTATTACTCATCTTAAAATATGAAGATATACAATTAATGTGTACATTTAACCAATTGCCAAAAATTCAATTGAAACAAGATTATTTTGATCATAAACAAAATAAATTTATTCTTAAATTAAATTCAGAAACATCCGTCTAGTGATAAAGTTTCTTACATAGATTAAAAGAATATTTTTCATATTATTAGAAATCGTTTTGTAGTTAAATTAATATTCAATTTCAGATAGTCTTTTACCAACACACCAAATTTATTCCTTTTTTACTTGCTTTGTTTTTGTTATAATGTATAACTGAGCACTTTTTCTCTTTCTCTCAGATCAAAACTCAGGAAATGTGTGTACATAGCTTGTATTCGAAAACTAGTCCAGTTTTCTCAGATATTTTTTTGTTTGTTTTTATGTGGATTAATTCTTTCATGTCAGATTTTCTACATACTTTCTTTATATTCTACTTGTTTTTCATTACTCCATATTTTGTTTTTCTTTGCGATCTATTTTTTCCGTTGTTGTTGACTGAGCAACAGCGTTGCTTTGTGTACGAAATAAATGATAATCTATGTCTTTTTGTAGTAAATATTTTTCTTTTGTTATTGTTACTGAAAGAAATAACAAACAATACTAAAACCTGTCGGAAGTATCCGATCTGTCCTATATTAACTATTTTAGATTATAAGACGTGAAATACTAATTTTTTTGGATTGAATAATAGAAATTTTCCATCCATATCTGTGCTCTGATCACTGCAGTTTCTAGTTACTGATGTTGTTATTTCCCAATAGATTCATGTGTAAAAATATCGACTAAGAGATGAGACTTACAATTGAAATTATGAGGAATCTTAGGACGTAAGACAGTAGCGTGAATTCGCTGAATGTATTTAACTCGATTGTATACTGTTTTCTTAAATTGCAGACATAAAAATAATTAATTGACAAAGAATTTACTTTATCAAATACCATTGGGGACAATGGCGAAAAAGATCGTTTAATTAATGGTATTTCTAATACATTAACGACTTCAGATCAAAATATTTCTCTTCATACGTTAGTGGCTAGAAAAAAATATTCGGATGCTGCGTATTCTTCAACTTTTAATGAATTGGAAAACGTCGAACTGTATAATGTATAAGCTAAAGGTTACTTAGACAATTTGAGCTAACTGTTTAGGAATCAATTTAAAATAGTCGCGAACCACTAACTGCTGATGGTAATAATTATTTATAAGATTTAGATAAAAAATTATTTCTGTTAAAAGCATCGCTTGTACAGCACCTGTTCACATTGATTATTCAAGTAAAATATTTATGTTGACTTGACCAGGAAGGTATATATAGCATTCGTAGCCTGTGAGAAAACTGTCAGCATGCATGTACAGTGGTCGATATGTCTTCATCAATAGAAGGTGATGATGAAAATGTGCATAGAATTGTTACTAACACAGTCCGGTACAAAACTTCGTTTTACACATAAAATTGTAGTTTCTTCGAACATTCAATGGTTTCTCTTTAAACTATGTCATCAAATGCATTAGCACATACAACAATCGCTGCAAGAAAATCATATACTTCACAGGCATCGTTAAATAAAATTCATACAGCAAAAACATCATGTAAATCTGAAGGAAAACTTCACTAATAAACAAACACATATTGCTACCCGAAAAACCATCGTTTTCCATTTGTCAATGAAACTAGTTTTCGTTCAACAACCGTAGTGATGGACCTGATCCTATGCGCCGAGTTGTACTCCAAAACTGACTACTTCTTCGATTAAGTTACACTTTATTAAGAAATGCGTTAGAAGATTGTGGAAATACAACATAGTACGAACTGCTACTACATGAAAACGTCACAAAAACCAACAAATATACGAATTCTATACATTTCTGCTAGTATTTATTTCTAGATGAGATAATAGAACTACATATTTTTTCTCATTCTGTTAGAGTTGTTGGTGAAACTCATGTGACGTCATTTATGATATGTTCATGTGCACAACACAAGCGTTTGAGATGGTATTTTCTTTATAAATAGAATGAAACTAAAGATAACGCAAACAAATCTACAAATACCAAATACAATCCTCAAAAAAATTCATAATTAAGGCTCAGTTTAACTTTTAAGTACGAGAAAGAAAATTAAGTACGACAAAATTCATCACAGCTGTACGATAGAAACGTGTATTGCCCTTTAAACGAAGAAATAGTATTTGAAAAATTTATATAGCATTCTCAAGGACATTAGCTCTGGTTTCTATGACTGAGAGAATCTAAGAAGGCTTTGTTCTTCTCTCCTCTCACTCTGTTCGATGTTACTGTATACTTCCCTGAGAATCACATATTTTTTTACTATGGTTCCATTGTCACTGCAACGGACGGCGGTCTGAAGGCAACGAACGCTTCAACAAGTTATAAAGAAATACCAATTATTTTGATAAGTTAATATTCTTTTATAGATTTAATTATTGCAAAACAAAAACTGATATCAGTCATTGTTTTCCTAGCGACAAGTCGCTCTCGTGCGCTTGTCATGAGTTTCGCTTGTAAAGCAACAAAATGGAGAGATGCTCTGTTTGTTTTGTTTGACGTTGAAGTTGATTGTAAAGAGACAAGTATTACTATCCATACCAAAATACAGTGCCGGATGCCACTTTTTGAATAACTTTTGATAGGAATGAGATAGAGACCTGCGATTTTCGCTGTTCAATAGCCAAGACTTGAGCAGAACTTTTCACAAGCGGAAGCAACTTTTGAAAAAATTC